>JAVSCE010005701.1:0-35371 GCA_032199065.1 Smutsia gigantea
TGGACAGGATTGACCAAAATCCCCTCCCTGGGCAATCTTGTCCAGTCCCACAAATTTAAATGCTGTCTATATGCGGAGTTCTTAATTTATAGCTCTAGCTCTAACCCAGGCTTCAGATTTGCACATGAAACTGCCTATTTGACATAACCACTCGGATGTCTAACAGGATATTCAAACTAACATCCAAAACAGAATACTTCATTTTCATCTTCTCCTCCCCTTTCTCTACCCACAAAAGCTTGTCTCTCTTCTTGTCTATTCTTAGCAAATGGCACCGTCCAAGCAGTTTTGAAGCAAAAAATCTAAGAGCCATCCTGATTCCCAATATCTAATCCATCAATGAGTCTTACTGACTCTAACCATAAAATATATCTCAATTCTACCCTCTTTTACCTCTACTGTCACCTTCCTGGTCTAAGGCTCCAGTCTGGGCAACTGTCCCACCCATATGAGATCCCCTGCACTTAAATCTAGCTCATAGCAGGTGCTCATTTAATATGTTAAATAAATTAATAAGTACAACCCTACTGAATAGTACAAAATAATCTTAACTTTTAAAATATCATGAATAATATTTAATTGCTATAGAAACTTTAGGAAATAGATTTAAGAAAATAAAAATGACTTCTCAGGTAGACTTCACTTATGATTGGTTATGGCTTGATATCACTATTCATTTTGTCAATTATTAATACATTTCCCATTCCTTTCACAGCACTGTAACTTACCTCTATGCCTGTTACCTGCATTATCAGTGCAACTCAGCTTCTTCCTGCTCAGCCTTGCCTTTCCCAATTAATCCAGTACAGCTTCATGACTTGACTATCTATATACTTGATGCTTATCACAGCCCAGGACTCATCTCACCCAGCAGACAATTATTTTGTTCAAGAGTTCCCAATTTTGCTCCTGTTCCTGCTTGCCAATTAGATCCTCTCCTGCAGTCTTCAAATTTCTTGTCAGGAACACTTCACAGTTTGACCCTAGTCTTAATTGAAAATAATCAATAATTCTAATGTTTGCTACTCCATCCCCTTTGATTCTCTGCATTTACTGGCAGCCCCTGAATGCCTGATCACCCCCATTCATTCCTGCTGCATGCCTAGTGCATTCAAACTGATTTTTCCTACAGACACAGGTAATTACATTAGTGAGGGTATGGGGTAGTGGAGAATGTGAGGGTGTCTTCTGGGGCCTGGAGCCTAAGTAATTATTGATATGCCCAGCATTAGCATTGCCTGGGTCAGTTTACAAAGTCTTCTCAGATACATTATCTTCACAGCAATCCGAACGTTATTATCTGCCTAGCCAACAATTACCTCTCCTCCACCATCCTCAGCTTCCTTCCTCTCCAAGAGAATGCCCATTTTGCTCAGTCCCCACTCTCAATCAAATGGCCAGATACAACAGGTAAGAGTTGTATGTTATCTTCTTCCACCTCCCCCAGCCAGCTCTGAGGTCTCATTCCTTTTATGAATGGCCAGGAGTGAAAGACAGTCGGCGGTGAGGGGTTCTGGAAAAGTTTCCTCACCCTTAAAAAAAGACCCAGTGACAATATAACCTCTTTTTAGGCTCTGGAGATTGACCTGCCTGGGTGTCATGTCTGAGACTGCTAACATCTTCTTTTAAGTGTGAGGGGAGAGAGTGTCAGGCCGATGGGAGAAAGTGTCCAGTTGAAGCCTTTGCTAGGAATGGCAGAGTGGGCCATAAAAGAAAACTACATCCTTTGTAATATTCTTAAGCTGTTTTTCATACTGCACCAGAAGCCCTACCTCTGGACCTCCAATTTGTTTGTAAGCCCAGGGGATTCTCATTACATCAAAATTTGAGAGGCACTTACAGACTTCTAAGACCACAACTATGAATTTTCTCCACCACTTCCTAGCTAAAAAATCTTAGGGAAATTATTTAACTTTATAGAATATGTTTATCTGTAAAGACGGGAATAATATTCACCTTATGGACTTATTGTGAGGATGTAGGGTTATAAGGATTTGATGTAAGACTGAATACAGGAAGTGCTGTTAAGATCATTGGCCAGAAAATGACATTACAACGTCCCTAAATGGTTCCCCAGCTTGCCTACAGGTAGGAATTGACACACTGGCTAGATAAACTGATCCCAGGCCTCTCCCCTGGAGATACTGACTCAGTAGCTCCCTAGTGAACGCTGAGAGACTGCATCTTTGAAAACACATTCTAGGCTCCAGACCAATGTGATAATCAGGCAAGTATGAACTTAGCAAGGAATATGTGATGTGCTACTCCTGTGCTGCAGGAGCTAGGATTTCTGGTTCCTAAATCTAGATCTGCCACTATTTCACCTGAGCAACCTGTTTCACCTTTCTAGATCTGTACTCATCCATATACTTGTCCTATCTAACCTACAGATATATAGGAGCAGAAAGGCAAAGTACACTTGGGGTGGAGGGGCTTCTCTAATCTCAGTACCTTTATATTGCTGCAACATGGATTAAGTAGACATAAAACAAGCAAAACTGGGATGGGGGATGTTTGGCTTTACAGTAAAACTAACTGAATATTAATTGTAGGACGATACCTTCTTTATCCTGTTACTTTTAACTAAAGCTTCCACTCTGTGGATAAAGTGAAGGTTCCTGTGGCCAGGATTCTCACCTAGCCCTGGCTGGCTAGCTCACGCCACGTGTGGACAACGCGTCGTTATGGGCTCTATATAATAAAGAGCCCTGCTCAGTGCTTTGGGCAGCACGGTGGCACGGCTGCAAGGCTGCAGGAGAGCAGAGCAGAGGCTGGAGCGGTGGCAGCACCGAGGACAGAGACTGAGACGCCTGCTTAGGTAGAGAGGCTCAGAGGCAGAGACCGGCCTGCTGCATGCACACTTGCTCTGAGATGGACTGGATTCTAGTGACTGACCTGCCACCGTGGGAATAAAGTTGGGTATAAACCCCTTCACCCCAAGAACGTTCCATTGTCATTCCTTTGGTGACATTGAATCCATAGGGAGCTTGCCCGGAACTGAAACCCATTGACAAGACACCCTCCTCTCAGGATCATGGCATAATTTGAAGTGATCACCCTTATCTACTCTAGTCACACTGTTTGAGATTGTGAAAACCCCTATAAAACTTAAAAACATGGGTGTTGGGAAAGAGGACATCTGCATGAGGGCCCTAAATTCAATTATTTGTACCAATGTGTCTTTTACAGGCAAACACTTTCAGTAACGGCTGCATGTGCAACATAAACATTTCCCCTCGCATTCAGAAAAGAAGGGAAGGAAGGGAGGGAGGAAGGAGGAAATATGGGCGAAGGCTGCCATGGCCGCAGGTGGACTTCACGAAGTTGGTGCAGCTGGAACACTGCACCTCGGGAGCTCCAGCGCCTTTGGCGCTCACAGGCGGCCCGAGCTCGTCGCGAGTGGAAATCTTACTTCTCTAGGGCTAAATTGCCCTAATTTCAGTTTATACTTAGGGGGTGGCCGCCAGAACCTGGTAGGGAAACCCAGAAGTCCTCAGAGCCCGGAATTCTGCCTTTGACCCTGAACTCCTCCCAGCACAAACAGGCCCAGCCCAGCGAGGAGCGCGACACGCCCTGTTTGAGTCTCCTCGGCACCCGTAGTTCTTGAACTTTGACCGCTCCTCAGGGACGACGCCGGAGGAAAGCACGCATGCGTTGTTTGACCGAATGACTGGCGCCTATATCTTCGCAGTGGCTGGAGGAGCGATGGTCGTGCTCCTGGCGCTGAGGCTGTGGATGGTGCTTCGTTGCTGTGCCGTGGTGCCCCGGGAGTCTCTCAGGCTCTTGGTGGTGGCTGGGTCTGGTAAGTTCCAGGGCGGTGACTGTCGGGTTTGGGTCGGTCACTACAAACCCCAGAGTACACCGCGACGCTCCTCTCTGGTCCCCTTAGCACTTTTTGGAGCTTTGCATGTTGAGATTTGTAGTTTCTCTGCGTTCCCGGAACCTGACCAGCCAGAACAAAATGCTGGTTCGCTGACGTGGAAGCCGTTTGATGCTAACATGGAATTTCCCTGAATAAAAATTGCTATCTTGCATTTTTAATCTAGGCATTGCATAGTTTAGGAATCATGAATACTACTGCATGATAAATGAGACAAATATCATATTTATAAGTAGACATACTCCATGAGGATAAAAACAGTTATCTACTGACCATAGAAAATACACATTTCAAGATAGTGTGTCAGAGTATGTAAAACAAGCTGTCCTGTCAGATAATATGATATAAACTGATACAGACGCCAGCCCTATAGGCACTTACAATTTTAAGTTGTCAGTTCTGTCAGAGATATAAATACAGCGTACATTTAGAAATGCCAGGAGATTGCATCCAGATAGAATAATATAGTACGAACAAATGTTATAAACATGTTCATGTATGATTCATTACTCTTACTTAACATATTTTGAGCCATAGGAGAGGTCAGGCACTATGCAAAGCTCTGGAGATACCAAAACTAACACTACTTGCTATGGAGTAGTGACTATGCCCCGAGGACTGTGAAGGGTGCAAGGATACAGCAGTAAATGAAGTGGAGATTATGAAAAAACTAACAGAAAACAAAAAGCAAAATAGGTACTTGCCATAACAGGATAAGTGCTATAATCTGGCAAGTACAGACTGCTGTGGAAGTCTTCAGGAAGGACACTACTTTATCTGAGCCTGAGACAGGAAGCTTCCTGGAGGAAGTAAGGTCTAAACTGAGACTTGAAAGGTGGCCAAGAATTAAGCAGACAAAGGGGAGCTGGGACTGAGTGCTGAGTGCTGAGAGGGTGTGAAAAGAAGGCGCAAGCACTTGGAATGTACAGAGGTGAGAGGACACTCATTGTATTTGAGTTCTATGTGCGGAGGTAAGCCCAGTCCAGATCCTAACGGGTGTTTGAAGCCCTACTCTGTAGAGCTATTAGCACTACCCCACTGCTTCTTACCATGTAGGGGTTAGGACCATCGGCCTCTAAATTGATCTAATGCTGGAGATGCATCACATCGCTACCATTTACTAACTTGGTGATCTCGAGCAAATTAACTAACTTCACTGAGCCTTCTCTTTCCACCTTGAAAAATGTGGAATGGTAAGAGATGTGGAAACATTAAAAGTGGTAGTGTTTAGCAAAGTGCTTGGCATATAGGAAGTATTTAATAAATAGTGACTATTGTTAGTTCTGGTAGCAAAGGGCTCTTTTAAAGTATTTTTGAATGGAGAGTGACCCAATTAAATCTAAGCTTTTCCAAAGATCATTCAGCCTATGTTGTCAAGAGAATTTTTGACCAGGACTGAGGTAGGGAGACAAATAGAAGCCTTATTTTAAATATTTCACATGATAGTCTGACTTGGGTGATGGATGTGCGGATGGAGTGATGTGTATGCATTTAGATGAGGATTAGTAGATTTTTAAAAAAATCATAGGTCTTGTGGATTGAAAGTGGTGGGGAGAGGAAGGGCTCAAGAATGATGTCCAAATTTCTGTCTTGAACAAATGGATGGATGGATGTTCGAGCCATTCACTTGATAGTATTAGGTTTGATGGACTGGGGGCCAAAGTTAAGATTGAGAATTTGTCTGACATGTGTTGCCCTCTGTCATGCAAACCATTCAGGGTAGGGAGAGATCAAGGACCTCAAAGAATCATCCAAGGCAAGGAGACACTTGTAGTTAAACAGTTTAATAGTTCATGGACAAAATTTTGGAGGAAGGGGAAGGCATCTTAAGGGTTTACCATGAATGCCAAAAAACGTTTTCTCTTCAGATGTACATTTTTATTAATAATTCAATGTTATTAATCAACCACTTTTATTCAAAGAACATCAATCAAAGTTACCACTTTTCTTTGATATACCATATGGTCTCCTTAGGAGTATCTTAGATTTAACATCTAGCATTCATCCATCCATTCATTTAATAATAGGAGTGCCTGTTATTTCCTAGGCACTAGAGATACATCAGTTACCAAATGAGCAAAAATCCCTGCTGTCTTGGTACATACCTTCTAGGTGAGCAAGGGTGAGGGGAGGCAAAACAAAAATAAATAGACTGCATAGTAAATTATATAGTGATAAATACTATGAAGTAGGGAAAGGGAGCTGCATTTTAGAAGAATTGCCTGGGAAAGCCTTCCTGGGGAGAAGACAGATACCCACTAGCAAGGAGACCAGACTGGCTGGAATAGACTAACGAGGGAAGAAGCAGATGAGGTCCATGAGGTAACAGAGTAGGGGTCTGTTTACAGGAAGTCTTTTATTCCATGTGAGAGGAGAAGCCATTGGAGGGTTTTGAGAAGAGATAAACAATTTGATACACTTTTTAAACTAGAATCACACTGGCTGATGTGCTGAGAAAAGACTGAAGTGGACACTTGAATGGCGAAGTAGAGTTGGGAGAATAGACCAGAGGCTTTGGTCATAGTCCATGTGAGAATGATATGGCTTGGAGCAGGGTGGGAGCAAAGGAGGTGGTGAGAAGTGGTTGGATTCTGGATACATCGTAAGGTAGAACTGGAATGAATGGTTTTGAAATTAAAGTTTTAAAATTTTAGAGATTATACAATTTGAAAAATTAAACAAACATTTGTTCAGTGAGCCTGATTTACATAGTTGAGGCCCTATGGTATGCTGAGTCCGCTCTTGGGAGTGGGGGTTACAGTGGTAAACAAAAGTCTTCCTGAGGACGACCCGGCCCTGTGGATCAGTGCCCATTCTTCCCTGATGTTTGGTACTTCTCAACACAGAAACGTTAGCTACCATCTTCCCATTTTTAGCCTACTTTCCTGACCTTACTTCACCCTCATCCGTCTTCCAGTATTCTTACTATCCCTTAAACACACCTCTCAGATCTTGCCAACTCATGTCATAATAAATCCCAGCCCCGCCAATGGCCTCCCTACTCCTCTCTGTCCATTAGCTTCACCTTTCAAGTTATCTCAACCTTTAACTGGATCTCTCACAATCTTATGGCAGTGTTTTGCACAGCTGTTTACTTGCCTCCTCCAGCCCCCGTTTAAATTTTTCTTGCTGTCTTGCATGGGTCTTTATATGTCTGTGTGTGTCTGGCCCTTCTCCTGCCAGGCTTCTTGAGAATAGAAGCTGTGTCTTATACTTCTTTGTACCTTTCTCAGCACCACTGCTAGTGTTGATTTTATGTTTATTGTCCTCTTCCCCGTGTAAAAGTGGTATTTATATGAAGGCATAGATTATTGTCTCTAAATGTTTCTTGTCTTGTGAGATGTACATAAAACATAGCATTATTGTAACATAGTCATCATAATCTTAGGCCTTCCAATGTTTTTTTCCAGGTGGCCATACCACTGAGATCCTGAGGCTGCTTGAGAACTTGTCCAGTGCTTACTGTCCTAGACATTATGTCATTGCTGACACTGATGAAATGAGTGCCCATAAGATAAAGTCTTTTGAACTAAATCGACCTGATAGAGACTCCAGTGTCATGGTAAGTGATAATTTCTATTTTTAAGAAAGTTGCAGGTTGTATATTGAATATAATTATCTCTGGAAACAATCTCATGGGACTTCAGTGCCCTGTCCATACAAGGCAGTCAGATGTTTATTGCTGACTAAATAATGTAGGACTAAGAATCTCTGTTTGACTTCCTTCCTCCATTAATTTACTGCTGGAACAGTGCATCCCCTGTTAGAGAAAAAGCACCATCCCATTCCTGAAAGGGTCTCTACTTACGAATTTGAAGCTGGAAGAGTTTCTGCAGAGCTGGAGAGAGAGCCATTGAGGTGTTAGTGTGAACATGCCTATGTCATTTCTGCTGGCCACCCTGTGCCACACTTGGGGAGGGGAGAACAGGTGGAGATGCCTTCCCACCAAGCCTGCTAAAGGTAGGAACCCACTTAGTCCTCTCTTTCTGCCCTACAGCTTAGGGTAATTGTACCTTCAGCCCCCCAGTAGTTATCCACTGTGCCTTCCATAGAGCTCACAAGACTGGGAGAGGCAGGGTTCTTCTGAAGAAATAAGTGACCAATACATTTTCTGGCAGTCTTTGTCAGCTGAGAGTACTGACTAGCACAGTGGCCACCAGGACTGGCCCAGCCCATTTGCTGAGTAGTCCTTTTGCCACTGATCTGCATATAGGAAGTACATCAAAGTTTCTATGTATGTATAGACCCGTATCTGAGCTTTCTTCTTTGTTAACCGGTTCATTGGTCTATCCGTGGGCTGATACCAAGCTCACTTAGTCTTACTCTTCATAACTGTCTTCTTTGTTCTTACTTTTTCACATAGGTTTTTGAATTAACTTTGACAGGTTCACAGAGACCACTGTTAGAATTTTTATTTGAGTTTAATTGAATCAATACATCAATTTGGAGAAAAACTTACTTCTATCTGATGATAATGTACCTATCCAGGAACATCATCTATCTTTCCATTATTTTTATCTATGTTCATGCTTTTCAGTGACATTTCTAATTTTATTCATAAGAATCATGTGTATCTTTTGTTTTTATTTCTAGGTACCTGTATTGTTTTATTATCATTATAAATGATATATCTTTTAATGCTATTCCTGTCTTGCAGTATATAGAAATGCAATTGATTTTTCTATAGTGATCTTATTAGAACCACCTTGCCACACTCTAATTTTAATTGTACACTTTTTTGTTGTCTGTGAAGATAATCTCATCACCTACAAATAGTAACAATTGTGACTCTAATCCTTACACCTCTTCCTTTTCTAATTTTGTTAGAACTTCTAGAACAGTAATGAAAAGGAACAATGTAGTGGACATCCTTGTATTTCTTCTGATTTTAAAATTTGCCAAGAGTTTTATTTTAAATCATGTTTGGTGGTTGATTTTTATCAAAATGTCTGAAATATTATATGCTTTTTCCAATTTTATCTCTTTAAAATTACATGGTTGAACGATTCTTGAATTCCTGAAATAAGCCCATCTTGTTCATAGTGCATTATGTTTTAATACATTGCTGGATCTTGTTTGCAAACATATCACTTAAAATTTTTTCATTTATGTTTATGAGTGAAAGTGCTTTAAGTTTTCCTCTCTTATGCTATTCTGTTAGTTTTGGTATCAAGGCTACACTATTCTCATTATGTGAGTAGAATGTACATGATTTTCATTTTGGGGAGGAATTTGTCTAAGTGCAGAATTAATTTTTAAGTTTGTAGAACTTGTCTATAAAGCCACCTGGCCCTCATGTGTCATTTTTGTTATGGTGATTGAACTCTTCAGGCTTTCGGTTTGTTCTTAAGTTATTGTTGCTAAGATATTTTTCTAGGAATATATCTGTTTTTTGAAGTTTACAAATGTATTGACATAAATATTTTCATAATATTCTCTTGTCATTTTTATAATCTGTGCTGTAGTGTTTCATGGTGAATCTTTGTCCATCTCTTCATTTTTCCATTTGGTGTGTTGCTATGTTTTATGTGTGTCTTTTATAAATGACATATGGCACAAATTTTAAAATTCAAAATCAAGAATCATTGTCTTCTAACTAGCATGTTTGTTACACGTATGTTTGTTGTGATTACTAATGTATTAGGTTTGTTTCTACTGTTTTATTTGGTTCTTCCTACTTACCATACTTTTTCTTTAGATCTTTTTTTTTTTCCTTTTCTGTCTTCTTTTTGAATTGAGTCTCTTTTTTCTCCTTTTTCTCCTTCTCATGGAATGGAAATTATTCTTAAACATTATCCTTAGATTGTTAATATGATTACCTAACTTCAATCAAAAACTTAATATCTCTGTCCTCCTTCTGAAGAACAAGGCTTTTAGAATATTTTAACTGTGAGCACCTCCTCCCATCTTATATTTAGTATTTGTTCAGTATTTGGACTCTACCTTGTTTTTATACCACCTGAATTATTACTATTATTGTTTTATTCAGTCAGTGCTGATGTATGATTTATTTAGATGTATATAGAATTTTATTTGCTTATCCTTGCTACTCTTTCCTTTTGGATCCAATGTCTTTCTTCCAGAGGTATGTCGTTTATTAATTCTTTCATGGAATGTCTGTCAGTGGTTTATTCTTTCCATGGTTTTTTTTTTTTGCCTGAAAATATGTTTTGGTTTTGCCCATCCTTTGATTGCATTCTGCATTTAGAATCCTAGGTTGGGTTAAATTTTTTCCTTCATAAATATGAATTTTGCGTTCATTCATTTAACAAATATTTATTGAGTACCTACTGAGTGCAAGTGATATTGTAGTGAATAAAACATTCAAAAAATCTCTGCCTTCGTGGTGCCTACATTCCAATGCAGGGATAATGAACAATATAATTAAGAAAAATTTATAATCTATTAGTGTTGCTGGGCAGCTGCGTCTGGGAGGTCACTCCCTCCACACCAGGTGAAACCTCAACCTGAACCTGGTCAGAGGAGGGTCCTTGACTCTGAACGAGAAAGAATTCTCCAGCAAGTTGGAAGATTTAGGTAAGGAAGGAATTTATTAGAGCGAGAGTCACAATGAGTGGCAGTGGCCTTGCAGGCAGCTGAGGGCAGGAAAGTGCAGAGGGAGGGGGCAGGAACTTGCTGACCTTCTAGGCATAGAGAAGTCTCCCTCACCAGCTCCTAAAGCCAGGGTCACCTAGGCAAGGGGAACTCGGAGGCCCAAATCTGAACTCTCAGCAGCCCCCCCTTCTACTTATCAGACATGAAGTGGAGATGAAGTGGAGACTTGGAAATAAAATGAAATAGCAGAGACAAAGATGCTTACTACTGGAAAAGCATAGACAAAACACAGTGAAGTTGAGCAATGAGAAAGCTTTATTTAAAGGTATGCACTTAATGAGAGAAAAAAGTGTGGGCGTCCTCAGAGAGGAAGGACACTGAAAGGTTGGGGGTTCTCTCTTTTAAGCATTTTTCAGGCATGTGACAAAATGCCAGAGGTGTAGTTGTCAAGCGGTCTCAAGATGCTTATCTCCAGTAAGAGACATATGTCTCTTTTCCTCTATTATCAGTCCTTCCTCCAATTCCGCAAAATAAACTTCACAGAAGAAATGTATTGATGGGGTTCCCCCCTAGGATAGCAGCTTCCCACTGGGAACATATCAATCAGGACTGCCTGCCCTGCCCCCAGGCTGGGCTGAGTTTGTTTGTTGGCTACAGAAGATGTTAGGAATCTTACTTCCTAACTTCCTAGCCTTCGGAGTGGAACCTTAGCCTTAAGATGGAATCCCTCCTCTTCTTACTATATTGTTTATGTCTTAGCTTTTTTGGGAAAACTAATCATGATGCTTATCTCAGGCCCCTGCCTTATATCATGAGTGATAAATGCTAAGGAGAGGAATAAAGCAGAGAAAGGGAATAGGGAGTACTGGGGGATTAAAGGGAGGTTGCAGTTTTAGGTAGAGTGACCAGGAAAGGTTGGTTGCATTGGAACAATCACCTAACAGAGGTGAAGTATAAAGCCATCTGGAGAAAAAGAATTCTCGAAGCGGAAACAGAAATTGCAAAGGCCCTGAGGTGGGGCTGTGTCTGGTGTGTTTGAAATAGCAAGGAAGTCAGTGTAGCCAAGGCACAGTGGGGGAGGGAGAGCTGAGTAGGTAATGAGGCCATAGAGGTCAAGGTGAGGGTGTTGGGTCAGATTTTTTTAAGACCTTGCAGTCCATTTTTGCTCAAGAGTTTTTTTCCCTGTGAACAGGTGACAAGGGAAGCCATGGAGGTTTTAGGTAGAGAAGTGATGTGATCTGACTTATACTTTAATAGGACTATTTTGGCTGCTGAATAAACTAAAGAAGAGAAGAGCAGAAGCCAGTAAAGGAGTTTGGAGGCTATTCCAGTAATCCAGCTGAGAGGCCAGTGTGGCTTAGAGCAGGATGGCAAAAGTGGATGTGATGAAAAGTAGTCAGAGTCTGGATATATTTTAAAGGTAGAGCTAAATCTTATCTGCTGGCACATAAGATGTGAGCATGGGAAAAAGATGAAGAGTGGAGGATGACATCAAGATTTTGGCCTGAGTTACCAGGGAAATGGAGTTGCCATTTATTTATGTGAGGAAGCTTACATGAGGGAGCCCGAGGGCTAGGAGTGGGATGTCTAAACACTGAAGCAAAGATGTTGACTATGCAGTTGGATCTAAGGAGGGAGGTCTGGTCTGGAATATGAATGCTGGAGTCATCTGTGTTTTCATGATGGTACTTAAAACAAGAAACTAGGTGAAATCACCTGGGGATTGAGTATAGTTGGAAGGTAGAAGAGGACCGAGAACTGAGCCCCAGGGCCCTACAACTTGCAAATATAGGGGAACTGTTGTAGTCATGGAAGTACCAGCAGTTCGTTGTAGGCCTTTGTGTGCTTCCTCTCCAGAACCTGCAGGGCACTCGAACCCCAGCCTCGGGTTTTGGCATAGTTACGTCTTCCTCCCAAACCTCAGTGTCACAGGCTGTCGGCTTCCTTTTCATTTTCTTCTTGTTTCTGGAAAATAGGGATTTCTCTTTTTTCCAGTTCAGATAAAATATATTGTTACATTTCTTATGGCATTTTAATCTGTCTGTGGAAGAAGGGCTTTCAGGTTAGTTTATATGGCCGTTTTGCCAATACCAGAGTTAAAATTCATTTTGATATTAAAGTCAGAGTTTTACCGTATCCACTGTGTAGATGTCTATTCTGGACTATTTGTGTAAATAACAACCCCCAACTCACCTGATTTTCCTCACTTTTTTTCCTAACGTAACTGACCAACTGCAATTTTCTAGCTATAGCTAATACTCCTGTGGTTAAAGGCCTAGACTATCTCTTTATAAGTTAATTTTTTCAGACTTAAGTGAGCCATAAAGTCGGCCGCGCTTGAAAGCATTCACATTAATTGCACTCTGTTCCTGCGTCATATCCGTATCATTTGGAGCACTTTAGCAATAAAACTACATCGATTCACACTGGGTTCTGGTGAGAAACCAAAGTCTTCTCTTTGGAAAACATAAAGACCTTCCCAGAAATGAGAAGATACTAATTACCAGTTGTTAATCACTTAAAAGTTTTCCAAGTAGCATAGGAATTTTCTGCTGTTTTATAACTTACTCTGATACAGAATATATCCATAATTTTCAGGAAGTTTTTGCTCATTTGGAGAAAAATATTTAAATGCTCATATTTGCCTGTTTATGTTTGATAGCAGCATACAGCAGATTTTTAAGCTAAATTTTAAATTAGTAATATAATTTTGTTAATTAAATGGTAGAGATAACCTACTTTTGTTGTAGAAACTTCATTCAAATCATCCTTGATTCCTTTGATTCGGGTTAATTTTTTTAGTAGTAGTATTTAAAATCTTTAGGCACATAACTCACCTTACTTATAATACACAAGAGTGAAGAGAAATAATTATTCCTGATGTACTTTTTAACTCTACTATTAGCCTATGTTTCTCTGAGTAGTTAAACTTGCCTTTTAAGAGAAACAGACTTTCTTTGGGAAAAACATCTCAGTCCTACTTGAAGAAAGCAACTGAGATTAGAAAGGTAAGGAGTGGAGAGCTAAGGAGAAAAAAAGAAAACCAAAAAGCAGAAACAGACTGTTTAGCTGTCAAATTACTTACATAAAAAAATCTTGAAAAGCCTTCTATAGAAAATGTAATTTCCAAGGTTAGTTATAAAGTAAAAGAGTAGCTAAAGTAATGTCTTAGAGAAAAATTGGATAGTAACCTTTCCAAATAGGACCAAATACAAGAGCTGCATTATGTGAAGGTAAGTGAAAAATCAAACCAGAGCTTTTTTCCTGCAAAGCAGTCATCTCAGTGGCCTGTGTTTCAGTTGGACGTCCACCCCTGTGAGACTGGAAGGAAGGAGGCTCAGGGCATTAGGCTGTAGGTTTTGGTTCATCCTTTTATTTGCTTCCCAATTGAAGCCTTATCTGCTAACTGCCTCCCTTGACAACTGTTATTCCCTGGAACTTCATAAGAGCATGAGTTGACCCCTTTAGATCATGTCACTGAGAAAGAGCTTGGTGACATTTGTAAAAAATGTTTTTTTAAGACTGCATGTAAGAAATATAGAGTGGGCTTTGTTCATATATAAAACTAGAAATCACTGAAACCTGATTGGAAGAGTTGAAAATTAGAGCCAACTTTGTGGGTCACTTGACTAGATTTCCCACTATCTAAATAAGCTGGTGTTTTACCAAGACAGATTATTTGTTTACCCGAGAAATATTAAATGTGTGCCACTTCTATACACAATACTTACGTGGCTATTTCAGTAAATCTTATTAAATATATCCCCAGAATTAACTGTGGCAGAATTGTAAGTGGTTATTTTTATGTTTCTTTTGTCTTTTGTTTCCAATTTTTTTTTTCTCCTTAATTTAAAACTCTGAACAGTAAAGAAGTATATAAAATAAAAAGTTATAAAATAAAAAGTGGGAGTACCCTATCACTACCCCCAACCCCACTCTCTAGAGGTAAACACTGCACCAGCTTGAGTTTTACCCTGCCAGTATAAATTTTCCCTCCTGTCATACGTGTACTTAGAAAATACAAATTACGTGTGCATATATACACAGAACTACATAAAGGGGGGCAGGGTATGGCTAGTTTATAAATCACACTATATATTTCCAGTTTTTTTCATTTAACTCTATACCTTAATACCTTTCCACGTTGGTATATATAGTCTGCCTGGTACTGTTCAGAGATTTCATAGTGGTCAGTAGAACTGATGTACCATTTCCCTGTTGTGGTTTTCAGTTTTTCACTCAATACTGCAGTAAACATTTTTGTACTTGTATCATACATGTTCTACAAGCATTCTTATAAATTTCCAAATGTCCTACAATAAGATTGTAGAATTTGTTATTTTGATTAGAAAGAAGAGTTTAAAAACAAACAAGCTCAAATTAAGTAACTTGCTCGACATTAAAGGACAGGCCCACCCTTTCCCACTTAGCATTTTGCTAGATTATTGATTGAATTCGTTTTGAAGTAAATTATATAAATATCAAAGAATATAAATATGTGGGGAGAGACAAATATATCCTATATCCCAAATAGTTGTTGGTCTGGTCACTAGATAAAACCTCTTACGCCTTCTATTTTTATTCTTCAGTAATTTGCTTAGGCCAGCCATACTGAGTACCCGTTATATGCAAACCCTACACACACTGCCGTTGCTTTGGACTCTATAGTCTTTTCCCATTCACATTCATAGCCGTGGCTGCCTACACTTTCTGTCTAAAATACTGCATTACACAAATAACCTATGATTCTAACACTATGAATGGTTCGCTTAATATACAAAAGTGTATTTGGAGCCAAAGCCAATGTCCATTAGAGGTACTCTTCCTCGCCCAAGTCAGAGTCAGTAGACTTCAGTCCCAGAGAACCCTTCTCTGGTGCGGAAGGACTTGCATTTTTGTACTCCGCGGCCTCCGCAGGCCGTATCGCTGTCGTCCCCGCGTGCTGCCACCAGGTGGCGGTGCACTGCTGCACACTGAGCTGTGGAGCCCTGCGTTACTGCTAAGGAGAGGCAGGGGAGGACTGAACTTCAGAATGGCTGATAAGGTGGCGATTTCCGGTGTATATTACAGACTCATCTGGCTTGGGGAAAGTGAGAAGTTGTCTCACTTTTGTTTTTTAGAAACATCATATATTGTTGCTAAGGATGATTTTCCCCTCCTGAGTTTGAAAATGCTTCATGTGGCTTTAGAGCAGCCTTTCCACCTGGAGAATATTTTATTTAAAGACTTTATTCGCCAGATGCCTTTCTGAGGTTGTGGTACTAGTGCTCTTCTTTCTTTGAGATACAGAGCGGCTTGAGATACAGATCAGCAACCTGGAAGCTTTGACTTCCCAAAAGTAAAATCCTTCTTAAATCTCAAAAGTAGATACCGATTGAGTAGTTTCTGTGTGCAAAATGTGGACTAGGTTTTATGAAGAATACGAGTAAGGAAAAGAACCTTTTTGTATCAAAAAGTTTTTGTTGCATGGAGAGGCAAAAGCATAAATACTGGAAACCTTAGGAGTTAATTAGTAAAGGTGTTTCTGAGCAGTGCTAGTGAATAGAAAATAAAGGTACCAGGTAACCGCTGGAACCTGGAGTACGGAGTGTGGCTGAAAAGAGGGTCGTGGTGAAGTCTGCCTATAGACCAGTTAGACTTCCCGACTCTCTGCCCTACTCTGGCCAGAAGACCCCAGATTTACACACTGTTGAACTAAAGAGGTTCTGGATTTGGAAACACCTAGCCAAATTGTGGTTGGGTAAGTACCACCATATGAACATAAGGCTTAAGGAAAGTGAATGGCCCCCTGTCACCTGTCAACACACACCACTTAGGTCTCCTTTTCCAATCAGGCCCCAGAATGCTGCATTTATTTCCCCCAGGCAGGAGATTGAAGATTAGCTTTCAAGAAACTGCTCAGGAGAATAGAATTATAGATTATTCTGACACTTGGGATTTCTCCCAATGAAATGGGCAAGTCCTGACTATTTTTATCTTCTGCTGGACAAGCCCCACCCAGCACTCAGAGCTTCCAGTCTGCCTTTTAATGCCTCATTCTTTAATGTGAACCAGGGTTTCTCAGCCTGTGCACTGTAGACGTTTTGGCCAGATAAATCCGGTGAGAAGACGGGCCCCTGTGGTGTGGGGCGCTCAGCAGCATCTCTGGCCTTTACCACTAGATCCCAGAAGCACTTCTTCCTTCCCTGCCCTCACCCTCTGGCTTGGCACCCAAAGCTGCCTCCAGACCATGCGGAAAGGTCCCTGAGAGAGCGAGCTGCCCTCCCTCGTGAGAATCACTGGTTTGAACTGGCATCCATCCACAGACTACCACATATTGGAGGAAAGCCACTAACAGAAGAAAAAGCGAAACAGGGAAAGGAACTTTGAGGAAAGGGCAATACAAGGAGCTGGGGTAGAGTGGGGAATGGGGTGGGTTTAGTGGAATGGTATCTTCATAGAAATGAGAGGACATTCTATCTTTAAAGAATGAGTTCTCTTTTTTATAAACAAGAAAGACACTTGGCTATTAAAATTTTGATTGTAGGAATAAAAAATAAAAATATTCGAAGATCATATTGAGGAACTGTGCTATAAAAGCAGAGCAAAAAGATAAAACAATAGTGAAAAGATAAAATTAGATAATCAAACTGTATGTTGGAGGGCTACCATCCAGAAAGAACGAGCACAAGGAGAAAAAATTTTTAAAAAGCAACGACTGGAGAAAAATTCCCAGAACTAGAAGGACATGACCTTCAAACTAAATGACTACCTGTAGCCCAGTTTAACTGTAGTCAAAACAAGATATATCATCATACAATTTCAAAGCAAGTGACAAAGAAGATTAAAAAACTTCCAAAAAGATAAAGAAAAGCAGAGTCACGTTACAGGTCTAAATGGCATTGAGAATGACAGTTGGAGCAGTGTCCTCAAACTGAGGATGTGCTTAACCAAAACAAAGAGGATCTAAGAAGGAGGAAGACTCCAGCCCTGGATTCTGGGCTCAAGCCCAGGGGAGAAGCAAAGGGCGTTTTCCAGGATGGCAGGAGGGAGTCCTGGTGTGAAGACCACCAGGTGCGGCGCCAGCAGGAGTGGAGCCCAGGAACAGAGAACTCTGGACGGGGTGGTGCCAGAAAAGCAGTGGGGATGATAAGTTAGCTCAGGTGTTTACCAGCCTGAGAGTACCACGGGGAACTTCAAAAACATGTTTATTTTATATAGTGCTTTTATGAAAAACAAAAAAGACAGTATGTGCTTTGAATTCAGGGGAGGGAGTGATCTCCGGGCTTCAGTGTAAAGGTGGGAGTGGGGGCTTCTCCAAAAAGGTAGGGGAATATAGAGAGAGGACATCATAGGGAACAGTAAGGAAATTGGAAAGTGGAGGACATGTTCAGACAAACGGAGGGTGTGTTCTGACAAGATTCATGACAGGAGATTGGGAAAGAAGTCATTTAAATTACAAGACAAGAAATTCATTTCAGTTTTAGAAACCTGAGGTCATCTTGGAATGTTCTCAGTTGTAGAAAGGATTTAAGTGATCTGATACTTTATAAGGTTATACAAGGAGAGTGGAGAGAGATCACCTCTGAGTTGTGGATAATGGTTGATTTTTTTCTTTTGTCTTTGAACATTTTCCTGTATTTTCTAAGGTTATGTTTAGAAAACAATGAAATTATTTTTTAAAAACAAAGCTAAGAAGAGATAAAAGCCCCAGTAGAAGTAATAATCTATTGATGTGAAATATTTATTTTCATATAGACAAAAACGTATATTTCATAAATGTTTATTTCTGTATAAATGAAAACTTCATATTTTCATATTTCATATTTTGTTATATGTTAGATATTTAAATAATCCAAACATACCATAAGCACCGATATTTTGAAACTAGTATACTTACATTGTGGAAGCACATTTGTTTTTCTGCTACTTTAATAGAAAGGGGTTCTTTTGGTTTGTATCTTTTAATCCATATATGTGTATGAATCAGTGGCAGTTTGATGGTTGCAGGGTTTATAATCTGCATCTCTGAAGTCAACATGACATGCTTCCATTTAACAACACCTACTGTTTTCCACAAGGTGGGGTGCTAATTTCACACAGCAGACTGAAATTGAATATAATTTAGGAAGACTTCTAAATCTAATGTATTTGAGAACTCTTTTTTAATTACCAAGCAATTCTAAAATAAATGTTTGTAAATTATGTGATTACAATTATGAGGTTTTGTTTCAGTTTGTAAATTATGCATTACAATTCATGGTTTAACAATTACATTTTTAGAGTATGACTATTGTATATATGCTCTTTTTCCTCTTTATAATGAACCTTAACTATATTCAACTTAAGGTAAAGGTAAAATATATCTCTAATTTGGAAGAAGGCCATTTTTAAAAAGTGAAATATCTGAATAAGAAAATATTTGTAATTTATTGCAGTAGAGATCCCAAGGTGGCTCTTTCAGTGAATAGATTATTTTTAAAATACTAATTCCTTAATCTGTTAATTCCTTCCTAAATTTTAAATAATCCATCCTTCATCTCTGTAACAAACACAGGTTAGGTTAAACTTGCTTTGAATCAGATTCTGGGTACCTGGAATTGAAAGAGCCATGAATAACATATTGTTGTCATATCAACCCTCTGGCAATTTAACCAGTTTTCCCGTGCCGATTAAATTTGTGTGGGATTCTTAAAACAGGCAGACCAGTAACAATTTATAACACAGTGCTGTAGTTTCTCTATTTTAAAGCAAATTAAAGACATCCCATCCTAATAACCAATCTTTGAATGTAAACATTTACATGAATAGCATAATTTTTAAAAAGTACATACTTCCTTTTATTGGGCTGCACAGATACTGTGTTTTTTACAAACTGAAGGTTTGGCAACCCTGCATCAGTCAAGTTTATTGGCACCATTTTCCAAAAGCATTTGCTCACTTCATGTCTCTGTGTCACATTTTGGTAATTCTCACTTTATTTCAGACTTTTTCATTATTAATTTGTTATGGTGATCTGTGATCAGTGATCTTTGATGTTATTGTAATTATTTGGGGGCATTGAGAACTGCACCCATATGAGACAGAGAACTTGATCAGGAAATGGGTATGTTCTGAGTGCATCACTCACCAGCCATTGCCTCGTCTCTCGCCCTCTCCTCCGGCTTCCCTATTCCCTGAGACACAATATTTAAATTAGGCCCGTCAATAGCCCTACAATGGCCTCTAAGTGATCAAGTGAAAAGAAGAGTCACAAGTCCATCTTTCACTTTAAATCAGAAGCTTAGAAACGATTCAGCTTAGTGAGGAAGGGATGTTGAAAGCTGAGATAGGCCAAAGAAAAGTAGGCCTCTTGCGCCAGTCAGGCTGTGCATGCAAGAGCAAAGTTCCTGAAGGAGATCTAAAGTGCTCCCCGAGTGAGCACACAAATAATAAGAAAGTGAAACAAACAGCCTCATTGCTGTTATGGAGAGAGGTTTGGTGGTCTAGATAGAAGATCAAATCAGCCACGTCATTCCCTTAACCCAAAGCCGAATCCTGAGCCAGTCCCTGACTCTCTCCAGTTCTGTGAAAGCTGAGAGGGGTGAGGAAGCTGCAGAAAAGCTTTAAGTTAGCAGAGGATGATTCATGAGCTTCAAGGAAAAAGGCTGTTTCCATAATATAAAAGTGCAAGGGGTAGCAGCACGTGCTGATGTTATCCGGAGGATATAGCTAAGATAATAAATGAAGGTGGCTACACTAAACCACAGATTTTCAATATAGAGAAAATAGCCTTCTATTGAAAGAAGAAGCCATCTAGGACTTTAATAGTTAGAAAGGAGAAATCAATGCCTGGCTTCAAAGCTTCAGAGGACAGGCTGACTCTTGTTAGAGGCTAATGCAGCTGGTGACTTTAAGTTCAAGCCAGTGCTCATTTACTATTCTGAAAATCATAGGACCCTTAAGAATTATGCTGTATCTACTCTGCCTGTGCTCTATAAATGGAACAACAAAGATGAGATGACAGCACATCTGTTTACAGCGTGGTTTACTGAGTATGTTCAGCCCACTGTTGGGACCTACTGTTTAAGAAACAAAGATTCCTTTCCAAATATTACTGTTCATTGACAATGCACCTGGCTGTCAAAGAGCTCTGATGGAGATGGACAACGAGGTTAATGCTGTTCCCATGCCTGCTAACACAGCCTCTGTTCTGCAGCCCACGGATCAAGGAGTAATTCTGACTTTCAAATCTTATTTATAAAATGAAATGCATTTTGTAAGGCCATTGCTGCCATAGACTGTGCTGTCTCTGATGGAGCTGGGCAAAGGAAATTGAAAACCTTCCAGAAAGAATTCACCATTAAGTGAATTAATAACATGTGTGATTCATGGGAAGAGTCAAATTATCAACACTAATAGGAGTTTTGGAAGAAGTTGATTACAACCCTCATGGATGACTTTGAGGGATTCAAGACTTCAGTGGAGGAAGTAACTGCAGATGCGGTGGAAATAGCAAGAGAACTAGAATTAGAAGTGGAGCCTAGAGATGCGACTGAATTGCTGCAATCTCATGATAAAACTCTCACTGTTGAGGAGTTGCTTCTTAAGGATGAACTAAGAAAGTGGTTTCTTGAAATAGAAGCTACTCCTGGTGAAGATGTTGTGAAGATTGTTAAAATGACAACAAAGAATTTAGAATATTACATAAACTTAGTTGATAAAGTAGCAGTAGGGTTTGAGAAGATAAACTCCAGTTTTGAAAGATATTCTGTCGTGGGACATCAAATGCTACAGTGAAGTCATTCATGCAAGAAAGAGTCAATAGATGTGGCAGACTTCATTGTTGTCTTGTTTTAAGAAATTGCCAGAGCCACCCCAGCCTTCAGCAGCCATCACCCTGATCAGACAACAGTCATCAATATCCAGGCAGTTCCCTCCACCAGCAAAAAAAATTAAGACCACTGAAAGCTCAGTTGACGATTTAGCATTTTAGCAATAAAGTATTTTTCAATGACAGCATGTGCATTGTTTTTTTAGACATAATGCTAAGGCACACTTAACAGATTACAGCAGAGTGTAAACCTAAGTTCTTTATGCATCAGGAAACCAAAAAAATCATTGGACTCACTTTGTGTCAGTATTCACTTTACTGCAGTGGTCTGGAACCAAACCCACTATCTCTGAGGTCTGCCTATACGTAATGGGCCCGAACACACAATAATTTGTTTTTTGTTGTCATGAAATCAGAATGTGGCCTGTTTCCCTTTGTCCTTCCTTTTGCACAAATGGAGACTGTTTTGTCCCTTTTAGCCATTAGGTTCCAGGAAATAATTCTGAAGCACAGTAGTTACAGTCAAGCCAGGGACAGTTTAATTCCAAACCCTACACGTAGTGAAGCTGACTCTGTTGTACCACCAGGTTTAGTCAGGACTGACCGAACAGCTGAGCACAGGAAGGGGTGGAGCTGGAGTAACGGGTACAGAGGACTGTTCCCTTGGCCTCAAGGACACGATAGGTGCTCAGGTCTTAGTAGTTGATGAGGAAGTGCCACGAAGTGACCTGAGAGTGAAGGAGCTGTGGGTTCCCAACTGGGCTTGCTGATGACCAGCTCTGCCCCCTGGAGTCACCCCAAACTCTCCAGATTCCTCAAGTCCCTCCTGCCCTCCATTTGCCCTTTCCATCCTTTCCTCTTAGTGCTGCAAATATCCTTCAGGCCTTCCACATCACTCTTCTGATAATTTCAGTAATCTCCCAAATGCTTTCCTTTCTCTGGTTGAGCCTTCACCCATTCTCTCCTTACTTACATAACTGCCAGAGTGGTATTTCTTGAATGCCCATCGGATCACATCACTCTCCCTTCTGAACATTCTTTACTGGCTCACGTTGTATTTAGATTCGAATGCATACTGCTTAGCATGGCTTGGAAAGCCCGACCTCTCCAACTCCATTTTCTGCTGTTCTCTGTTGTATTCCTTACCTGCCAAAATATAGTTCCCCAAATATTCCATGCTATTTCCTGTATCTCTGCTATGAACACGTCTGGAAACCCTTTTTTTCCCCTTGCTCTGCCTGGTAAATTTCATATCCTTCCACGTCAGATCAGGCTCTTCCATAATGCTGACCTGATTTGTCAAGGTTTAGGTCATCGTTTCTTTCTTGGTACTAACATGATATTTAATAATTATGTCTTATATTGTATTAATCTCTGTGATGGCAATTACTAGTTTTCCCGTGTTCCCCTGCCAGACTGTAGAGAATTTCTTAGGAACATCTTTTATACCTTTATTTTCCTAGCCCAGTTCCTGTCTCCTGGTAGATGCTCTTGGTTGTCTAGTGAATGAATCAATCAGTCTGTGTTCACAGTGAACAGTACATCTCTGAAGTCCAGTGTTGTAAACAACTATTTCATCCACAATAATTGATACATTTTCCTTTTTTAAAAAAGGAAAGCAATTAAATTCATATCATTTTAAAGCTAAAAGGACTGGTATTTCAATTATAAGCGACATAAATGTCAGCTCAAACCTGGCTTGAACAATAAATGGAATTTGTTGACTTACAAAATGGGAAAAGTTCAGTTTTTCTGCTGGCAAGATTTGTCCCAGCTGCCCATGGTTGTCACCAGTGAGAGTCAGTGTCTCTCTGCTCTGTTTTCTGCAGTGTCACTTTGATGGGGCCTCTTGTAGTGCTGGCTCCATTAGCTGCAGGCTCTCCCCTCTCACCTTGGAGTAGCAAAAACCAGTGGTGACTCCTAGCTTCATACCAATGCACTAGGCCACGTAGGGAAGAAGAAGGTCTCTAGCTGCATGTAGGAGAAAGAGATGAAGTTTCCTTTTCCCATAAGCCCCAGGAAATGTCTTCTTCCTTATGGTCTCAGGTTGGGTTATATTCCCATCTTTCAGCCAATTGTGGCCAGGGGTGAGGGTTATCTCATGTTGCTTAGCCATTCTGGGCCTACTCTTGGGACTGGAGGTTGGAGGTGAAGGACACAGGCTGAGATCCCACCAAAACCAACTGGCTGAGATTGAGAGAGGAGTGAGTTACCCAAAGGAAAATTAGGTTATTGTTGGCAAAAGATGGGGCAATAAAATGCTGGAAAGAGGACAACTAATACCTATTAAAAAGGACTTTAATTAAATCTTTTGGGTCAGAGTCCCAAAACTGCTTCAAGAACAAAGGACTGTTTTTTTCCCCCTGAAATCTAGGCAAGGAAGGGTTTCTCAAGGCAAAGTGAGGAGTGGCAAAAGCCATGGGCAAGCATGGAGCAGCACGCTCACTTATCTTTGGCAAGTCAGACTTGAAAGCCAGTTGTAGAACCACAGTGCCTAGTTTTGAGGATCCCTGATCTCTGAAGACCTCCCTGTTGCACCGAGAGAGACTGAGGTCCAGAGAGGTTGCCTCACCAAAGGTGACAGAGCTGGGTGTCAGCAAGACCCACCACCCCACAGTTCCTTCCCTCCTTCCTGACACTTCATCAGCTACCATGAAGTGAGCAACTACCAAGTACTTGAAGGACATGCACAAGAAAACATCTTTGTGTGAGTGTGGTAAATTTTGGTCATCTTGATTTCAGAATGACTGGTTGAACCATCGAACATACTTTTCTTTTAGTATGTATTGTATTTTGCATTATTAAAAAAAAGTTATGAAAGAAAGCTGAAATCATTTTTGGTTGAATGAAATTTGTCTTGTTTCCAAGATTCTGCAATAGTGTGGCATTCATTAAATAATAAATGTACTGTAGGTTTCAGTATGTGGGAACAGCACACAATGACTTCATAGACCACT
This sequence comes from Smutsia gigantea, assembly GCA_032199065.1. NCBI lineage: Eukaryota > Metazoa > Chordata > Mammalia > Pholidota > Manidae > Smutsia > Smutsia gigantea. The sequence goes on from JAVSCE010005701.1 coordinate 24,185, forward strand.
TGATCTGCTCTGTTGTGGTTTATGATGCCATCTGGATTCCTTGGTAGAATTATTTCCATCTAAACCGCTATAAACTTCTACTTAGTTTGTCACAAATCTAAAGCCAGATATGTTTGTGGTTTTTAGCAGTGATGTAATTCTGGAAGATACTTTGAACGTTACAAGTTGTCATATGCTATATTAACTTTTAACTCAGTGTTTCACATAATTTCAAGCAAACTAGAAGCCTGAAAAAATACTCATTTCTTCACTTTATTTTCTTCTCTTAAGCATTTTCCCTCTCTTGTCAATATTTCCACTATACATTTCATTGTATGTGTGGGGAACACTGGGATGCTCTGTAGGCATACACAATACTATAGGACGTGGCTTCTGCCCCATCTTAATTAAGATGCTTAGATAGATGCAAAGGGTGTTTCACTAATATGTGTTTTTTTGTATATGGTGGAGAGAGACTAAGGGAAAGAGAACCTTGCTTGCTCTGTCTTTTATATTATTGCCAACAGTGTGAAAGAGACTGGATCGTGTTGCAAGATACGCACATACTGCAGGATGTACACACTGAACTACACAGAAAGAAAGGACTCAAGTAAAACATATTTTCTAGGAGTGTGCAGCTCAGTTAGTTGCCAAACAGGAGCAATTTGCAAAACAGCAGAATTTGCCAAGGTTCAACAGAAAACTGAAGATTTCTAAGGCCCTATGTTTTTTTTTCCTGGTTTCTAACCCAAAAGGTTTGGGGGCAAAGGAAGGAGTCATTGGTAACGTTGGTGTGCCAAACATACAGTGCAGAATTGGACACGAAAGACAGAGATGGGAGAAGGCAGAGAGCTCAGTTCCCAGGGAGCCAGAGAAAGAGATAACAAGCTCTCAGGTTGAAAGCTGTAGATATAGGGTAGGTGAGCAGAAGCACAAAGAAGGGAAAAGAAATGGGTCAGGATAGTTGGCTACATATAGAAGCAACAGTAGGCAGGGAGCACAGCTCCAAAGGAAGCTGGCTCAGTGCATTATATATTGGAGAAAGCAGGCTCTACAGTGAGGCACAGAGATTCAAGAATGCCTTTAGTAGGGTGAGTCAGCAGCATATTTCAGGATACATGAAAGACCTGTGTTCAGGTCCTGGCTCTACCACTTGCTGGCTCTTTCACCTTGGGAAAGTTCAGATTCCTTATCTGTGAAGTGAGGAGGTTGGATTAGTTGGTCACTTACAATCTTGAGATGTTATGAAGTAGAGAGTCAGCATCATAGACCACAGACTGGACTTCTGGAAACTGCTATGACAATCATTTAGCTCTTCAGCAATTATGGCTGAGCAGCCTATGATGTGTAAAACACCATTCTGCACACTGAGAGTGCAGCAGTGAGCAAGATGAAATCCTTTCCTCTCATGGAGCTTGCAACCTGAGGAAAAAGGCAGACAACAGTCAAACACATAAATGGTCAAGTTAATTTGAGGTACCAAAATTGCTATGAAGATGAAAAATAACTCAAAAGCCCAAAACCGGTGGGATGCAGCAAAGGCAGTTCTAAGAGGAAAGCATATAGCAATACAGGCTTACCTCAAGAAAGAAGAACAATCCCAAATGAACAGTCTAAACTCACAATTAATGAAACTAGAAAAAGAGAACAAATGAGGCCCAAAGTCAGTAGAAGAAGGGACATAATAAAGATCAGAGGAGAAATAAATAAAATTGAGATGAATAAAACAATAGAATGAATCAACGAAACCACGAACTGATTCTTTGAGTAAATAAAAAAATAGATAAACTGTTAGCCAGACTTATCAAGAAAAAGGAGTGTACACACAGAAACAAAATCAGAAACAAAAAAGGAAAAATCACTATGGACACCACAGAAATACAAAGAATAGTTAGAGAATACTATGAAAAATTAATATGCCAACATATTGGACCACCTAGAAGAAATGGACAACTTTCTAGAAAAATACAATCTTCCAAGACTGACCCAGAAAGAAGAAACAGAAAATCTGAACAGACCAATTACCAGTAATGAAATCAAATTGGTAATCTAACACTACCTAAGAACAAAATACCTAGAACAGATGGCTTCATGGCTGAATTTTATCAAACATTTAAGAAGAGCTAATACCCATTCTCCTTAAAGTAATCCAAAAAGTAGAAGAGGAGGGAATACTTCCAAACTCATTCTATGAGGCCAGCATCACTCTAATACCAAAACCTTACGACACCACACAAAAAAATTACAGACTATTATCCTTGATGAACATAGATGCAAAAATCCTCAACAAAGTATTAGCAAACCAAATTCAAAAATACATCAAAAATGACATCCAAAATATATAAAGAACTCATGCACCTCAACAAACAAAAAGCAAATAATCCAATTAAGAAATGGGCAGAGGACATGAATAGACACTTCTCCAAAGAAGAAATTCAGATGGCCAACAGGCACATGAAAAGATGCTCCACATCGCTAATCATCAGAGAAATGCAGATTAAAACCACAATGAGATATCACCTCACACCAGTGAGGATGGCCAACATCCAAAACACAAACAACAACAAATGTTGGCGAGGATGTGGAGAAAAGGGAACCCTCCTACACTGCTGGTGGGACTGCAAATTAGTTCAACCATTGTGGAAAGCAGTATGGAGGTTCCTCAAAAAACTCAAAATAGAAATACCATTTGACCCAGGAATTCCACTCCTAGGAATTTACCCTAAGAATGCAGCAGCCCAGTTTGAAAAAGACAGATGCACCCCTATGTTTATCGCAGCACTATTTACAATAGCCAAGAAATGGAAGCAACCTAAGTGTCCATCAGTAGATGAATGGATAAAGAAGATGTGGTACATATACACAATGGAATATTATTCAGTCATAAGAAAAAAACAAATCCTACCATTTGCAACAACATGGATGGAGCTAGAGGATATTATGCTCAGTGAGAGAAGCCAAGTGGAAAAAGACAAGTATCAAATGATTTCACTCATATGTGGAGCATAAGAGCAAAGAAAAAAACAGCAGCAGACTCACAGAACCCAAGAATGGACTAACAGTTACCAAAGGGAGAGGGACTGGGGAGGATGGGTGGGAAGGGAGGGACAAGGGGGAAAAAGGGGCAGTACGATTAGCAGACCTAATGTTGGGGGGGCACGGGGAGGGCTGTACAACTCAGAGAAGATAAGTAGTGATTCTATAGCATCTCACTACGATGATGGACAGTGACTGTAATGGGGTAAATGGGCGGGACCTGATGAAGTGGGGAGTTTAGTAACCATAATGTTGCACATGTAACTGTAGATTAATGATACCAAAAAAAAAATACATCAAAAAGATCATCCATCATGACCAAGTGTAATTTATTCCAGGACTGCAAGAATTTTATAATATTCAGAAATCAGCATCATACACCACATCAAAAAGAAGGACTAAATCACATGATCATCTTAATAGATGCTGAAAAAGCATTTGACAAAATTCAACATCCATTCATGATAAAAAACTCTCAAAGTGAGTATAGAGGGTACATACCTCAACATAATAAAGGCCATGTACAACAAACCCACCACCAGCATCATACTTAACAACCAAAAGCTGAGAGCTTTTTCTCTAAGATCGGGAACAAGACAAGGATGCCCAATCTCCCCACTTTTATTCAACATGGTACTGGAGGTCCTAGCCACATCAATCAGACAATACAGAGAAATAAAAGGCATCTAGATTAGTAAGGAAGAAGTTAAACTGTCACTGTTTGCAGATGACATGATATTGTACATAGAAAACCCTAAAGAACCCACCAAAAAAATACTAGAACTAATAACTAAATTCAGCAAAGTTGCAGGATACACAGAAATCTGTTGTGTTCCTGTATACTAACAATGAATTAGCAGAAAGAGAAATCAGGAAAACAGCTGTTTATAATTGCATCAAAAAGAATTAAAAACCTAGGAATAAACCTAACCAAGGAGTTGAAAGATCTATACTCTGAAAACTGCAAGACACTCATGAGAGAAATTAAAGAAAACACCAATAAATGAAAATCTATCCTGTGCTCATGGATAAAAAGAATTAATATTGTCAAAATGGCCATCCTGCCGAAAGCAATCTACAGATTCAATGCAATCCCTATCAAAATACCAACAGCATTCTTCAACAAACTAGAACAAATAGTTCTAAAATTCATATGGAACCACAAAAGATCCCAAATAGCCAAAGCAATCCTGAGAAAGAAGAAAACAGCTAGGAGGATTACACTCACTAACTTCAAGCTCTACTACAAAGCCACAGTAATTAAAACAATTTGGTATTGGCACAAGAACAGACCCATAGATTAATGGAACAGAATAGAGAGCCCAGATATAAACCCACACATATATGGCCAATTATAATACGATAAAGAGCCATGGATATACAATGGGGAAATGACAGTCTCTTAAACAACTGGTGTTGGCAAACTGGACAGCTACATGTAAGAGATTGAAACTGGATTATTGTCTAAATCCATACATAAAAGTAAGCTCAAAATGAATCAAATACCTGAATTTGTAAGTCATGAAACCATAAAACTCTTAGAAGAAAACATAGGCAAAAATCTCTAGAATATAAACATGAGCAACCTTTTCCTGGACACATCTCCTCAGGCAAGGAAAACAAAAGCAAAAATGAACACATGGGACCACATCAAACTAAAAATCTTCTGTACAGCAAAGGACACCATCAACAGAACAAAAAGGCATCCTACAGTATGGGAGAATATATTCATAAGCTCTTTATCCGATAAGGGGTTAACATCCAAAACATACAAAGAACATGCCTCAACACCCAACATACAACCCAATTGAAAAATGGGCAGAGGATCTGAACATTTTTCCAAAGAAGAAATACAGATGGTCAACAAGCACATGAAAAGATATTCCACATCACTGATCATCAGGGAAATGGAAATTAAAACCACAATGAGATGTATCACCTCACACCAGTTAGAATAACCAATATCCAAAAGACAAGAAACAACAAATGCTGATGATGATGCAGAGAGGGGAATCCTCCTGCACTGTTGGTGGGAATATAAATTGGTTCAACCATTGTGGAAAGCAGTGTGGAGGTTCCTCAAAAAACTAAAAATAGAACTATCAGTTGACCCAGTAATTCCACTCCTAAGAGTTTACCCGAAGAAGACGAGATGCCTGATTTGAAAAGACATATGCACCCCTGTGTTTATCACTGCACTATTTACAATAGACAAGATACAGATGCATCCTAAGTGTCCATAAATAGATGAATGGATGAAGAAGATGTACACATACACAATGGAATATTATTCAGCCATAAAAAGAACAGAGAGCCTATCATTTGCAACAACACGGATGGATCTAGAGAGTATTATGCTCAGTGAAATAAGCCAGGTAGAGAAAGACAAATATCAAATGAGTTCCCTCATTTGTGGAGTATAACAACAGAGGAAAACTGAAGAAACAAAATAGCAGTAGGCTCACAGACTCCAGAAAGGGATAGTGGTTACCAAAGGGGAGGGGTTGGAGAGGGTGGGTGGCGAGGGAGAAGGGTATCGAGAGGCAGTATAATTCGCAATTACAAATATAGGTAGGTCACGGGGAAGGCAGTACAGCATGGAAAAGACAATTAATGACTCTGTAACATCTTACTATGCTGATAGATAGTGACCGTAGTAGAGGGGGTGAGGACTTGATAATATGGGTGAATGTTGAAACCACTGTGTTATTTATGTGAAACCATCATAAGATTGTATACGAATGATATTGTAATGAAGAAAATAAAAACAAAAACAAGAAAAACTGCTATGAAGATGGTAAAATAAGGCAATATGATAGTGACCGTGTATTTTGGGGAGGGATTGGTGGGGAGAACTGAATCGCCTGAAGAGATAATATTCAAGTGAGACCTGATTTGCAGGAAAGAGCAAACTATGAGACCGGCTGGGGGGCACAGTAGACTGTTCAGAATGAATAGAAAGGCCTTAAGGAAGGAATGAGTTTGACACATGCACACGATGGAAAGAAAAGTGGTGTAGCTAGAGTGAGTAAGCAAGGAGCAATTAGAGAGGTAAGCCAGCACCAGGCTACACAGGACCTTGGAGCTGGTTGTAAGAAATTTGGATTTTATCCCAAATGCAGTGGTAAGCCATTGGAGGGTTTTAAGCAGGAAAATGAAAAGAAAGATCTGCTGTACACTATAAAAAGACTGCTCTGGAAATTGTGCAGAGAATAAAGTGTAGGGGATTAAGAGGAGAATCAGAGATGAGTTAAGAGGCTGTTGTAGCAGTCACAGTGAGAGATGGTGATAGCTTGGACCATGGAAATAGTGGGTACGTTGGGAATGCGTGGATAATATGGACATGTGCATAGAGGTTTTGGAAAAGGAAGCATGGAGGCAGCCACTGCCCTATCCCTGCTATGCTCAACATAGATTTTTATGATTTTAATATGTAGGCAGGAAATATGTTTATGTTAGATTCTACTGTTCATTTGTTGATTTATGGCTTGGGAATGCAGGAATAGCTAGTTTGGGTTGTGAATATGTTCAGTTTTGAGTCATTATAGAAAAGCCTAGTGAATAGAAGAACACTAAAGTATGCATTTCGTGGCCCCAGTAGAATGGATTGAGAGCCGGTTTAGCAGCCCACAGTGTCTCTCAAAAAACTTTCCTTGGGTCTCTATAAGAATCCGGAAAAGCACTGACCCTACTTGGGTCATATGGCCACTCCTGAACCAAATGTTGGGTCTAGGGGAAAGGGGAGGGAGAAGAAAAATGGTGGAAGAAGCCTCCCTTCTGTCCTGCATTCCACTGATAGGACATGAAAGAGGGTCAAGGACATCTCCCTCAAGGTAAAGGTACAGACTAACGAAAACAGTTTATCTGTAGAGATGCCTTCATTCGGATTTCTCCAGATGCCACAGCCCTGGGATGCCTGGCTAAAGGTCATAGCCAGCCTAAAATGTAGCTTTCTGAAACTGTGTCCCATTTCTTTATCTTCAAAGGAACTTTTGTTAAAACCAAAATATAATCCTTCTATTGATAATTTTTTCTCAGTGACTTCTTTAAATACTTGATTATTTTCTAAAATTATGTGAAATAATACAAAGTCTCTTCAGATTTTGTCATGGCCTCTCAGTGTTCCCTTTAGTCAGTACAGTACCCCAGCACCAGCCTGTGAGTGTCAAGCAGAACCCGTCCAAGGGCCCTGTCTCTCTCAAGATGGCCCCCAGTTCCCGTCTGCCTGACCACCCATCTGCACAGCAGGTCTGATAATGAAGCAGGCGGGCATAGAACTTTTCAAGCAGCTTTAGGTGCAGAGTGAGTGCTTTCCCTCTTCTAACCCCAGCAAGCTACTTTTCCCTTTATTTTCAGACGTCAGAGCCTCGGAACACTCCCCTCCCTCATGGTCCTGTTTTCTGGGTGGGGTCGGCGGGGGGGGACTCACAAGGGCTCAAAACTCTCTGCGGCCCTCAGGAATGGTCAGCTTTACAGGGAGGCGTCTGGGCTGTGTATCTAGGACATATGGTTAGGGGGCAGAGTGTCAGTCCTTGGTTCCCTCTCATTTCCCTCCTTTCTCCCTAGAGCTTAGGACTGCCGCCTCCTGGCTCTGGCTGTTTGTAAACTCCCAGTGCCTTGCTTTGCTCAGGTTTTTCTTCAACCCCCAGGAATTCCATTCAGTTCAACCCACTTGTTGAGTAGCCCTTACAAACAGGGCCCTACGTATACACTCTGAAATCACCTCTTTGTGTCCTTTTGTATTCTCCATCTGAATACATCTCAGCTAGGTGACAGGAAGTTGGAATTAATTTATATTAGTGTGTAATAAATAATACATTGATTCATTCACTCAATTGAAATTTATTGAACACCAGTTGTAAACCGTATTTGCAGTGATTAAAGTTCCTGGCCTCCTCAAGTAACATATCCTAATGGAAGAGACAGAGTGAATTAATATATAATAATGCCAGTAGAGTAAGTACAGTAATTTTAAAACATAAGCAAGTTTGGTGATGGGGGAGGGAAGGGCAAGTGTATATGCGGGACGGGGAAAGGGTTGTTTTAGAAAGGTTAGTTAGAAAGGCCTCTGACCAGAACTGATCTGCTGTAATGGTGGGGGAATGAGTGTGTAGAGACTTGGATTTAGAGAGAAATCTCTTTGTGGAAGGATTTCCAGTTACCTGAACTTACTATAAAAAATAATAATGTGAGGAAGAACTGGATGAGATTTGGAGGTGAAGGCCTCTCTAGGGTAGAGCTGTGATAAGCTAACATGGTATCACACGGACTCTCCCGTCCCCTACCAGTCAAGGTCATGGTTCTGACCCCTTGCCTCGGTTATTTCTCATCCTCACCACTGCCCTTCCTCTATCTGGTCACCACCTTACTGTTTTCCTGTTTATCTCACTGGTAGAACATTCCCCTTGGCTTTCTTTCCAGTGACTCCTGAAATCCCGTCCTTGATGTTAATGCAGATTCTCCCATCCCATTGCCTCAAATGCCTCTGAATAACCTTCCTTCCCTGTGACTTGGAAGAATCTATTCATTGCTGCATCCTATGGGTAACTGTGCTTTATTATATAAGTTGGGACACTTCTGATAGCAGAAGGACCACTTGTAATTATGTTGGGACTATAGGTATAAACTGGGACTGTCCTCTGCACACTGGGTTATCAGTCACTGTAGGCATGTGGCCATGGGCCCAGTTAGCTCCACCCTACAAGTAGAACTGGGACTCCCCTCCTCAGTCTAGTATCTGCTCTGGAGGCTGAGGTTGGGCTCTGCATGGGGCATCAAAGCAGAGGTCATCACTCTTGAGTCGTTCATCCTCAGGCCTGTTTTTCTAGTTTCTCCCATGGAGATGCCTCAGTTCTCACCCCAGAAGGTGCCTTTCCATTCTTCTAAGAATGAACTGGAGACTTCCTAAACCCATTATCTCTGTTTCTTCAGGCTACTACATGGATGAGATGTAGATTCTTCCATGTCCAAGTCTAAGAAAGCCATCTCCAGACCCAGACACCCTTACATAGGCCTTACCAGACCTGTGTGTTTGCCTTTCTGGAGCTAAAATGGAATTAGAGGAACTTGGCTTCCAGAGCTAGAGTCAAACTGATCTCCCTTCTGTTGTCAGTCAGCTGTGCCTGGGGAGGCCTCTCCCTGTGCACTAGGTGAAACTTCAGCCTAAATGGGGGAGGGTTCTTGACTCTGATCAAGAAAGAATTCTCAAACAGGTTGGATGAGTGTAAGCAAGAAAGGAATTCATTAAAGTAAGAGTAGTAGTGAATGGTAGCACTGTGCAGGCAGCAGAGCACAAAGAAGGAAAGGGAAACTTATTGAACTCCAGCGTGGCATAGAGCAGACTCCCTTGCCAGCTCCTGAAGCCAGGATTGCCTGATGTCCAGTGTGTCCCCTTGAATCTGTACAACATGGAAACTAAACCTCTACAAACCTGGCATTTGGGGGAGCCATGGAGCACTGAATGGAGTGAGATTATGTTCTGAGAACTTCCCAAAGGCAAAGAAAGGAAATTTTGGGGCAGGCTACTAAAGAGCGTGATGGTGCAGCCGCAGTCCTGTCTGGGTCGCTCAGGCAATGGGAATTTGCCAGCCCAAATCAGAGCTCTCAGTAGCACTTCCCTACCTGTCTGAAGTAGGACAGAGAAAAAGAAGACTATGTGCTCAAGTCTAGAAAATTGAATGAAATAGCAAAGTAACAATGACGCTTACCACTGTGAAAAGGGATCTCTCATTAACCTTCTAAGAGGCTTGCAAGAGCACAGAGACAAAATACAGTAAGTTGAGCAGCCAAAAGTCTTTACTGAAGAGTTCTGGGAAGATGGTGGTGTGAGCAGGGCGGCAGAAATCTCCTCCCAAAACTATATAAATCTATGAAAACACAGCAAATACAACTATTCCTAAAAGAGAAATCAGAGCACACAGGAAAGTGCACAGCGTGCAGCCACACCTGGGAGGACTCAGCACCCTGCGAGGTGGGTAAGATACGGAGCCACGACCCGGCGGCACCCGAACACTCACCCAGCCCAGCGCACCGGCGGGAGGAGAGGATTCGGAGCCGGGAGGGAGTGGAAGAGCAGGTCCGTGAAATAACCAGCCCCGGTGGTCTGCGCCGGAACACTGGCAGTGCTGACACACATCGCGCAGTGCATCAGACATTGGAGAGGCAGAAGGTGCAGGTTTTGAGCCGGGAAGGTGCCGGGACTGTGCAGCCAGCGCCCAGGGACAAAGAGAAAAGCGTGTGCCATTTGTAGCGGTCTCGGAGAGGCGGGGGGCCCAGCGAGGGAACACCATCGCCCCGGCTGGCTCAGCCCTGCAGGCTGGAAGTCCTGGGGAACTTCGGTCCCCTTCACTAGTGCAGCCAGCGCCCAGGGACAAGAGAAAAGCACACGCCATCTGTAGCGGTCTCGGAGAGGTGGGAGGCCCAGCGAGGGAACACCGGCGCCCCAGCGGGCTCAGCCTTGCAGGCTGGAAGTCCTGGGGAACTTCGGTCCCCTTCACTAGTGACAGAAAGAAGGGAGCAACCACGCTGGAACTTTATACAGAAAACAATAGCGTCCCATTCATTCCTACCTACAAAAACGGCACAGCTACGGCTGCGAATTAGTGGAGCAACAGCAACACCTACAGCACGCGTAGAGAATCCACTCCAGAGCCCAGCTGACACACGTGGCACCTACAAGTGACCACTCCTGCCAACATGACAAGACAGAAGAAAATGATACAGACAAAGCTCACCAAGATTCAGAGCCCCTCTGAGAAGGAATCTGAAGAGATGGAAATGCAGAATCTTCCTGAAAAAGAATTCAGAATAAAAGTCATAACCATGCTGATGGATCTACAGAGAAATATGCAAGAGCTAAGGGAGGAAGTGAGGGAAGTCAGGAAAGATAATGCAGAAATGAGACAAGCCATCGATGGGCTCAGCAGCAGACTGGACGAGATGGAAGACGCTGTTAATACAATAGAAACCAGAGAACAGGAATACAGAGCAGCTGAGATAGAGAGAGATAAAAGGATCTCTAGGAATGAAAGAATATTAAGAGAACTGTGTGACCAATCCAAAAGGAACAATATTCGCATTATAGGAGTACCAGAGGAAGAAGAGAGAGAAAAAGGGATAGAAAGTGTCTTTGAAGAAATAATTGCTGAAAACTTCCCCATGTTGGGGAAGGAA
>JAVSCE010005702.1:0-40242 GCA_032199065.1 Smutsia gigantea
CAAATCCTCACCATGGAGCTCACTGCCTGGTTGATTTCTCAGGGGGGGACCTTGAAACAGTGGAAGTCAGGGACATTTCTTCTTTCCAGATGGGTGGTTTATATAAAGACAAGTGGGCTTATTGATAAGCACGCAGACACTCGTGTGGGCCCCAAGTGTTTGGATCCCAGACGATCCTTGGAGATTGCTTTGGACGGGATGGGTCTCAGAGCGCCTGCCTCAACCCCAGTCTATGCCAAGGAATTCCATGCGGGAACCCTGATTCCCCCCCATCACCATGAAGGCCTAAGCTGGCTGGATCTGGGTCTGGAGCTGGCGCCTGATCTTAGGGCGGCTAGTCTCTGGGCTGGGCGTGGCCACGGAGGAGCAGCAACAGGAATAATCATGACAGACCGGATCCGTCAGAGATTTTCTCTGATTTAAATTCAAGATCCAAAGATTCATTAGCTGGTAGCAGGAACAGAAGCAGAAAGAGTTAATGGTGGTGCTTCGGGGTGGTCATCCTCCAGCTTCTGTGTTAGACGGCCCGGATGCCCAAACAGCATTCCAGTTCCTACACGGCTCTTCTGGCCCTTTGGGAGGCAGCCAGGTGTGGCGTGCCCATCATCCCCGAGAGGCCTGGTCACAAGTCTGAGACTCTTGCCTACCTCCCCACTCCCCTTTGTCCCTCAGTGAGTATCTATTTCTCCAGGTGACTAGAGTCTCTGCTCTTTGCACCCAAGAGAAGGAGATGGGGTCAAATGTCGAGGTAAACACCTGTTTATCTTTTTTGCTCCAAATTCCTAGATGTGATAGAAAAGGTAAAAATAACTCAAAATGGCCATGGAGAAAATGAAGTATACCCTTGGTGGATCAGACATTATTTTAAGAAATCTTTAGGAGGTGGAAAGCAAATGGAATAGAATTGATAGCAAGCATGGCTGCAAAAAATTGGAATTGCCAAGTCTAAGGGCGTGCCAAACTCAGGAAGGTCTGCTGGGGACCAAGAGAGTGCCAGGAGACAGCCATGGTCATGAATATTGAATGTGGAGAAGTGGCAGGCAGTTTGGCCCCTTTCTCCATCCCCTGTCCCCAGGTGGGAAGTGATGGGTGTGGTTGTTTGGACTTGAGAGGCAAAGCCTCTATGGATGGTTTGACTGCAGAAGGGACATATTTAAAGCAGGGACTGGTGAGCTCAGTGGTCAATCTGAGGATCTCTAAGCACGGTGCGCAAGGACAGAGAATCAGACTTTGAGACTGACCTCCAAATCACAAGACCTGGCAAACAGGAGTAGGCAGAAAGAAAGAAATAGAGGAAATCCTTAAAGAAATAATAGGAAAAAAATTTCTGGGGCTGAAGAAAGATGTTTTTTGTGCGCAACTCAACGTTGTCTTCTGTAAAATGGGTACAATCACAGTACATGGGTTCATGGGAAGTATTACTAGGATGGCCACGTGGTCAAACTCAAGGCCAGCTATTAACATTGTAATTGTTGTTACTATTATTGAAGAAGGCCAAAGGGCCGGTGTGTTGAATAAAAAATTCACTAAACCCCAGATAATCATAGAAAAATTTTGTAACACTAGGGATAAAGAGACATGTCATCAAAACCTTTCAGAAAGAGCAAAAGATCAAAGGAGAGAGAGATTCTCTATAAAATAATAAGTATGAGCAACACTGGATATAGGAACACAAGGAGCTGTGTATTCCAAGCTCTAAGGGAAAATGATTTAAAGCTAGAATTACATACCTTGCCTAAAATGCCCTAGAGGGTGAAGGTATTTTCAGATAAGCAAGGATTTAGAAAGCTTACCTCTCATAATCCATCTGGAAAAATTAAAAGAAGAATGAAAGATGAATCAAAGCATGCATTGAGATGCAAGATGCAATGGCATGCAAAAGAGTGAGTGAGATTTCAAGTTAAAGATAAATAATCTTTGCTTGTTAAAAATACTGGCAATCTAGCACTAAAATACCAGATGATGTAAATGTAGGAAGGGACAGAGAATTGGTAGGGGCGGGTGGAAAGAAGCAAAGGATATTCAGACTTTTATTCTGTTTAAGGGAAGATGTGGAGACTGATCCCTTCTAGGTGTTAATAGAAAACATAAGTTTAAATATGGATATGGAGTATTTAAGGGTATTCTCTGCAAGAATAGAAAAAGATTATTAGAGAGAGAAATAGTAAATATTACAGAGGGAAAATGTGGTAAAGATACTTGGCCCATTTAACAACAGGTATTACTATTACCTTTCTCAAAAGTTTAATTAATTAATTAATTGAATTAAATGAGTGCATTAGAAAGCTTAGTGGAAATCATGGCAGGTAGGAAATCCCTAATAAATGTTAGCTTTTTCCAGAGAGAAATCCCTATTGTTTTTGTCACTGTTATTGATATGATTGTTGGTTTAATGGCTACATGGTTATAATAGAAGAAGTATCAGGTTTAGAAGCAGAAAACTATAATTCCTAATTATATCACTAGCTCTTCATATGATCTGGGGCAAGGAACAATTAGGAAATGTACTAGTCAGAATCTCATTTACATTTCAGCTGTCACAGTTAACAATGTGTTTCTTTTAGTTAAGATGCTCTGCTTGGATTACTTATGCTCCTCAGTGCTCTTTAAAACAAATGAAGATGTTTAGGTCTTCTACCTTTGACCTTATTGCCAGTCACAATCTAGGATTCACCAAGAATGTCCTGGTGCCTTAATCCAGAAGATGAGTGGCTCCCCCGGCAGAAAGGCAGAAGGAATGCCAATCTGTGAGCCTGATAATATTGCTTCTAGATGTGAATTTTAGAAACTCAGTGAAACACATTATAGATCGTTTCTTAAAAAAAAGAAGAAACAAACAAAACAATGAATGAAAACAGACAGAAAACGTAGCGAGAATGGTACACTGAACCCTATAGTCCCATCACTCATCTTCAATAGTACTCAACACATGGGCAGTTATCTCATAAGATGATCTTGCAGTGCAACCCAGATGCAATGGGCATGGTGTTTCAGGAGGCTTAATAATTCCTGGGTTCTAGGCCCTCTTTTATCAGGAGCAAACCGCAGCCTTGATGCCAAAGAGTGAATGAGAAACTGACTTCTGTGCAGAGCAACTAGTTATCTGCATAGGAGGCATGTCTCTGAGAACCAGAGGGTCCAGTCTTGAAAGAAACAGCTAACTGTAGGTCCCATTCAGTGAGCCCTTATTCTGAACTAGACCCATGACCGAGTACTTAACACCTTAACACACTATGTTATTTATTCTTAAAAATTCTTATGTCTGTGACAAATTATGTTATTTATTCTTCATAAAAACCCTCAAAGGTAGGTACTTTTATTATTTACAGAGTAGGAAAGGGACCTCCACCAACTGAAGGTCAAAGAGCTGATGAATGACTAAGCCTAGATTTGGACCTGGTCTGACACCAAAGCCTGATACTTTCAATCTGTTTCCTCTGCCATCTAAAGGAGGTCCCAGGAAGGCCAGAAGGAAAAGATTTCTTCTAGGGTCTGAACACCTTGCCCCTCTCTGGTGGTTGCCAGAAGGAAAAGACTGAGTGGGCTCTGAAAGTACGTGGGGTATTGCCTCCACTTGCCCACAGACAGGCTTGGGAAGATGGAGGATTAGGACTGGGACCTCTAAGGAGAACCATTTAGAAGCTTGGCACATGCTTGGCATAGGGCATCTGAGCCAGTGTCTGATACTAGGGGTCTTGTTTTGCTGACAGCCCTGGTGACCTGGGCATCTTTTCTGAGCCACGAGGCGGGTTCTTTCTTCTGTGGCTTGTCATTCAACTTGGCCTTTGTGTCGGCCTCCATTCTATTACCAATATCCCCGCTTGCTTTAACTGCGAAGTCTGAAACTGGACCCAATATTTCAATAAAAGCCTCATTTGAGTTACACTCTGGGGGGGATTCACATCATGTTTATAGACAGAATTAATTATCGAGTGAGTTCCAGGGACCATACATAATTATTTCAACATGGCCCTTATTAATCGATTTCCTCCCTAGAAATTGCAACTGCTATTCAAAAATTGGTTACCCTGTAGTAGCTACTGGAATTTCAGTGAAGGGCTCATTATTTTTGCATATTTCATGCTTCATTTTCTGCTGAAAATGATCCACATTCTCTAATTGTGGATGTGTTGTTCAGGTCACGGCTGCATGGTGTGAACTCTGTATGGGAGCGATGAATCTCGCCTCTTCTGGGCTCGGAGAAGGTGCCTCTCGGTTATGGAGTGGATGTGGTGGGAGACGGGCAGCATCTAAACACCAAATAAGTGGAAATTGAACTTGTTTTTTTCCTTTGAGCGATGAGTAGAAAAGAAACCCTTGCTCCAGCACAGACCCAACGGGAGTGTGGAGCTGTGGTTCAAGGTGGAAAGCCCTGCTCCCTTCTTCTCCTAGTGATGGACACCTTGCCCCTCTCTGGTGGAGAGCGGTCCCTCCTATGATCTCATTTCATCCCCACAGCGCTCTCTGGGGTCCGGCAGAGCTCTTTACCCACTCATCACATTTGAGAATTTGAAGGCTCTTCAAAGGAAAATGCCTTCCCCAAAGTCACACAGAAACGGCGGCAAAGACAAGACTTCAGAGCTCTGCAGAGCTGACGTCTCCTTCTGGTGAAACACAGTACCCTCAGATTGGATTAGTGACATATTCACATGCATAATTTTTTGACGGATAATTGCTTTCGGGGACCGTATGTTTTGGGTGACTCTACCACTTGAGCTCGGGGATGGAACAGGCGACCCAAACTGGCCAATCAGAGTATTTCAGGCCCTGGATGTCAGTGATTGGTTCAGATGTGGACACGTGACCCGAGATGGGCAAATGAGATCCCTGTTTGCGATTTTTGCCTACCCTCTTGAAAAAGAGGCTCTCCTTTTACTGGCATGTATATCTTTGAGGAAGACAGAGCTTAGAGCTGGCACTGAAGGCACAGTGAACCCAGAATGAAATAGTGGCCTGCGAGGCTGCTGGACCCCTGGCACTGAGCCACGCCTACAACCAGTTGAGCTCCTGAACTTCCAGTTACTTAAGTCAGGTTCTCTTCCCAGTCTTGCTTTTTTGGTTTATGCTCGTTTGAGTTGGGTTTATGATGCTTATAACAGAAAGAATCTTGATGACTGCAGTGGGGTCAGTTCATCTGGCATGGAGGACTCCAGGGCTACTCTCAAGCTGGAGGACTCTCCATCCTCGTGGGGCCACCTAGCTCCTCTTGCTACCTGACTGAGTTGCTCAGATCGTCGCCAAAGAGGCAGAGATTTGAAGAGGCATCTCTGTGACTCAGGGCATTGCTCATCAGCTAGGCTTACCCTGCATGGTGGGGACAGACAGCAGATCCGGGAGCTATGCAAAGACAGATCAAGAATTCTGTGCTGAGTCATTTGGTCTGGCTCTACAGAGCTGCCCTCCACTGTTACATGTCCAGCACAGAGGATATATCTGTGAATCAGTGTGTCAAATTGGTGACTACGCTAGTGTTTCAGACATCTGGGAAACAAGTTTGATGGCATGTATAATGTCACTATGTTATCCATGGGTGTGGGAAAGATGATGGAGGTCCTCAACAGGACAGTTAGGGTGAGCCTTTTTGAGAAGGTGACATTTGAGCAGTGACTTGAAGGAAGTGAACAAGTTTGTTCAACTGACTTCTGGGAGAAGCCAATGGGAAGAGTCAGCATGTGTGCCGGCATGAGTGAGGGACAGCAGAGAAGCCAGAGGACTTGATCTGAGCAACCAAGAGCGAGCAAGTGGTAGGCAATGAGGTCAGAGAGGTTGGGGAGGGCCAAGTCATCATGGCTTTATGCCAGGCAACCATGTCCTGGTCTCCCAAGATAGTGGCATTTATACCTATTGGTCTGTCATAATTACTAATGGCACCCCATGCCACTCTCCAGAGTGTCCCTTTTAGGACAACACATATTGTATGGTCACTCTGCTCTAGGTCATAGAAGGACCTAAGTTTTTGCTCTGAGTGAAATAGGGTTTGAACAGAAGGATGAGTAGGAAGATGAAAAGGGGTAGAAAGAGGATGCCAGGCAGCACAAAGAGCTTGTGCAAAGGCCCTGTGATGGAAGAGGAGGACGAGATCAGATCTGGGTTTTGAATGATTACTTTGGGCATACCAGGAAAGGTGGATGGGGTTGGATGGTGCCAGCATAGATGGAAAAAAGAATGGTCACGATCCAAGTCAGGAATGATATTTGCTTATATGTAAGTTGCTTAGCAAAGCACCTGTCACCTAGAACTCAAAGTGCCCAATACATGTTATGATTATTATTCATCAAGAACCCAAGTCTCCCAGGAAACAGAAATGTGGGCTCCAGCATCTGGTTCCTGCCAGAATCAGTTAGCCTGACACCTTCTTGGCAAATACATTTGAACTAGAAGTTAGTATGGCTATTGGTACCAGGTTCCCTGTAGTAAAACAGCAGATAATGTCATCCTGGAATGACACATCACAAGACCAACGTCTTTGTGCAATTTCAAAGAATTAATCAAATAAATTGCCTCCTCCTAAAAATTTGCTAATAAGTAGGGGGTTAATTTCTCTTCTTCTGTGATGCTGTCGGATTCTGTGATAGCTACCTCATACATTTACATAATCTCACACTCTCAGCAGGAAATAATGAGGGAAAAGTGGTTTTGGCAAATAGTCATGAATGAACCAATCTGAATGCACAAGAGCTATTAATGTATGTTGAGTCGTAGGTGAAGGGCGAAGAGTGGTTTGAGTGGTATGTGAGTCCTGGAGAGTCTTCTGATGTTGAAAGCACAGCCTTTTGGGAGTTACTTTGTCTTGGCTACTTGTGAACTCTCTCCCAGGTGATCACTCCAGACTGGAAATTTCTTGCTATCCTGGGGAGCCTTCTGACCCCTGCCACTGGGCTGGGTGTGGGGGCTGGGGCAGGGATATGATGTATCCAACACCAGCCAACCCTGTTCCCTTCTGGGCTCACAGCAGAGACCCTGGAGGATATTTGGGGGACCCCTGGTCAGATCTGGGACCTGGACCAAGGGGTCAGCTTGTTTGGAGCATCAGGCAGAGTCCAGACCGAATGCACATTGCTGGAGGGCATAGCCTTCGGCCAAAGAATGAGTTAACATACTTTGGTGGGGAACGAGGAAGGGAAGGCAGCCTTGTTTGGGGAAAGACCAGTGAATGGCTGCCAGCCTGATGGAGCAGCAAAAGCCTGCCCCATGTCTGGCATGAGGTGTGTCCTCAAGTCTGTGACCCTCCCAGGTCCAGCTTGTTCAGAGCTCTCCCACTTTGTGGGCCTTAGGTGGTCTTCTCCATGGTCTTCTTCTTCCAGGACTGAAAAGGCAAAATTGATAGTGAACCCATCTACCTCTCTCCAATGTTACTGCTTCACCTTAGACCACATCACCATTGTCCTTCTCTTGGATCAGCACATACCTTGAAAGCCAGGAGATGCTGTTTCACTCTCGTTCTTCTGCTTAGCTCAGCCAGCCTTTGTTTGCATGTGTGCACATATGAGTGCAAATATGTGTATGTGAGTATATGAGGTAGGTACATGGTTGCAGGCCTGCTGCACACCTGGTTGGTTATTTGCTTTTCCTGAAGACCTGTGGTCATTATCCATACCTATGGCCATTATCCCAAGTGGTCACATGCTCCATGATACTAAGTGTCCCCTGGTATCCATTTTGTCCTTCTTCTAAGTGCTAGCTGGGTGTGTGGCCACCAAGCTAGAAACTACATTTCCCAGCCTTCCTTGCAGCTAAGGAAGCTAAGTGACCTATGTGACTAAATTAGGACCAATAGGATGTGAGTGAAAGCACCATGTGCAACTTCTGCGTCATCACCTTAAAGGCAAAGCCGCCTGATCTGGATTCCCTTTGCCACCTTTGGTTTGTTGGGAAATGGCACAGGTGGCAGCTGACACCTTGCATGCAGAGCTGTAACCTCCATGTTGAGGAGGCCAGGGTCCTTGAGTGACCTTGGAGTGTGGGGCCATTTATCCTTCCTAGACGCCCACTGCCTTTGTGAGAGAAAGAAATTATTTTATGTAAGGCACCTCATTTCTGAGTCTCTCTGTTACCTCAGTACGTCTGCATTCTAGCTAAAACCCCCTGCTCACCGGCCCACCTGTAGTGAAACCTGTAACCTCCCCCAAAGACCCTTCGGAGCTGGGCTCTCATCTAATCTTAACAGTGGCCCTGTGAGTCAGGCAGGGTACGTGGCGACCACCACATTTTTTGCATAAGGAAACTGAGGCCCAGAGGGGGCTGGGTTTTATCCAAGGTCACAGATGCGGAGAGGGGACAGGACCCCAGGTCCCCTGCCTCCCAGGGCAACATTTGTTCCCTCCACCGGGCTATTGCCTGTAACACTCTGAATCAAGACCATAATGTTGTTATTAAAATATTTACTTGCATGAAAAATTTCTATTACCTGAAACTCATGTATTATAGATGGAATCAGTAGCTTAGAAGGAAATAAACAAGAAGAATCACTTTAATAACAAAAGCTATGCAGATAAATTCCTCATTTCAGTAAGCTCTTGGCGGTCCCAAATAAATATATCATTTTTATCAGGCAAGTGCTCTAGAAACAGCATCTTCAGGAAGTATGTCAAAATAATCTCTCTGGCTGCTCTCCTTTCCAGAAGAAAGAAATATGATGGTGGCTGCAAAAAGAACAATTAAAAGGAGGTTCCTTACTGTAACGCAAATGGTCGTAAAAAGGGGTAATGAGAGGGCTGGACGAGCTGATCTCCATGTGTCTTTCCAGCCTTGCTGGGGAATAGCAGAGGGAGAGCTGGGCTGTGTGAGTCAGAGGTCAAGACTGCACTCACCCACTTTTTGGCTGTGTGACATCAGGCCAGTTGCTTGCCTTCTCTGTGCCTCCGTTGACTACCTCATACAACTGTTTGGGTATGGAGATTTCTTATCAAAGATAGAAAGCTGTTCACAAATAATGGGAGACCCCATTTTATATTGTCACTACTGTTACTGCCCAAGTGATGGGCGGAAGATGTAAAGGGAGAGAACTCCAGAGAACAGGGGTCTGATAACCATTGGCTAAGGAAGGGGAACACCTGCACCCTCTCTTCTGTGCGCTCTCTCCTGTGGATGCACCACCATCCACGAGGCCTCAGTGGTTGAAACCCAGAGCCATCTCAGCCCCCTGCTCTCCTTTTTCTTTAGTTAGAAGTGGGTCCCCGCCAATCCCTGGAACATCTATGTCCCTAACCCCTTGTTATCCCTGCACGTCTCCTATTCTTCATGCTCACTGTTACTGCCCTGTATCAGGGCACTGTTTCCTCTGTTCGCTGCTGCCTGTCTCCATGTGGAACTGCCTGTCCCCATATTGCCCCACACTGGCTACCAGTCTTAGCTTCCCAAAGGACCAATTACGGCACTCCTTTGCCCGAAAACGTCCCATGGCCTAGAGGATGAAGTCCAAATCCCTCACTTGGCACATAGAGCCCCCTGTGCCTCTCCACCCCAATGCTGCCCAGCGCTCTTGAATGTCTCAGCTGTCCCCAGTACGCTGTCTTTAGCGCTCTCCTCTGTCTGCAGCGAACTTTCCTTCTTCTTCTGGGGCAGCAGCTCATCCTCTAAGGTCCAGCTCACATGCCTCTTCCGTGGGAGCCCTTCTGGACCCTCACGGACTGGGGCAAAGGTGCTCTCTCCTGCCCTCCTCTCACAGACACCTGTGGGTAGCTCTGTGATTCCGGACAGCCTGCTGAGGCCTCGTCACCCAGCTGTTTGCCCTGCAGCCTGGGACAGGACGGGGAGAGGAGCACAGCGCTGCCAGCTGGTGCACTCGGCTCCGTCTGACCAACTGGGCCAATGTCTCTGCACTTGGGAAGGGCTAGGAAGTGAGCAGGCAGAGGCTGGAATTCCTGGGAGGTGCAGCCGTCCCTCCACTTTTCCAGTGAGCTGCTCTATGAAGCCCACACCAGGCAGCGAGCTTTCCCTTGTCTCCTGCCCTGCGATGGCCTGCCTTTATGCACCTTTGGTCTCAGCTCATCCCCATAGCAACACCCATTCCTCGCCGAGCCACTAGGGTCTCCATCTGAAAGGGAGGAAAAGAATGGTTTTCTTTTGGAATCCTATCTGTGCGCTTCTGTTCTGGGAGGCTGCTGGCAGTTTTGGAGATGCAGCTGACAGTTAGTTGTGAACCAGCCCTTTTATCCACACAGACATTCCTGCGTATGAGGATAAGACAGTCTGCAAATACAAACGTGTGTCTGCACCGCAAAGAGGGACATTGAAGCATCTAAGCTCTAGCCACGTGAATGCTTCTGACCCCAGCAGGAAGCTATAAATATGCAGGATGTCCTCCGTCTGTCATCAAGTAAGAAAACGCCCAAGGTATAAGGTTAGAAACTCAAAACCAGTTCTCTGGACATTGATGCTGACGCCCTTGACATAACATCGGCTGTGAGCATGTGCATGCGTGTTTATGTGTGGGGTGTGCATGCGATGGTGTGTGCACACGCAGCAGTGCACACACAAAGGTATATGCACATTTACGTATGTCATGCATGCACATGTGAATGTAGGAGTCTGGACGTCGCTGTTTTAAGCCAATGGCCCACACAGTCAGAGGTGATTTCCCTTGATAATACCAGTGTACCTCAAAAACTAGCCTGCCAAAGGGAGAAGGAACTTCCCAGTCGTTTCTCCCAACTCATGCACTTGACAGAGAGGAGGGACTTGGAAATCATCATCAGCTCCTCCATCAGAGGTGACCAACAAGATCGTCCTACTGACACAATGATTGTGCTCTGCATAATACACCAGTAATTAACCTTGTACACTTACTGTTTTGAACAGCTCTCATCTATATTTTATAATTAATTAGGGGATCCACAAGGGATTGGCTCTGAAGAAGATAATTATTCCTCTTCCTGGGGTTTTTGCTAGTCAAGAAGCATCTTAGTTTCTCCGGAAAATTAAACCAGCACTTCATTATCAGATTGTTTCTAAATGAAGAAAGGACTGGATTTTGACATTCTGGTCTCATTTTGCCAAGAGAGAGACAAACCGACAAGCTGTTTTGTCACATGCTTGTTTGAGCAGAACATTCTGAGAAATGTCCCTGGGTCTGTTTGGGAAGAGATGCTGCTGGGCAGGAAAAATGTCTGAGATGACCAAATGTGACGGGGCTATTTGCCAAGTAATCACCCCACGCCTGAAACCAGAGGAAGAGGAAATGCATTTCCATTTTCTGCTCTGAGCCAGAGGGGGCTTGCTCAGGGAAACCAGAGTATAGCTGGTGGAAAATTTATGACAATTCTAAACAGCTATAGGTGTTAGTATACACAGCAATATGAAATCAACCACTTTTAATAAAATGTTACTCATCACAAGCAGCCTCCTCTTGGGATGACCTTCCAGTTCACCACACATCTTCTCTCTTCCCAGAAGCTGCTCTCCAGACTCAGTGGTTCCCAGCAGCCTCTCCTGCCCTGACCAAAGCTGGTTGATCCAAGAAGACACAGTAGACCTGAGCTGGGCCAGTCACATTCTCTCTACCAGGAACTAGGACTTGTGAACCAGGGCGCGCAGCAGCTGGACAGCTTTGGGCTTGAATGGCACACGGCAAGGACAGTTCCAGGGCCCTTCCTCATCGGAAAAATAGGAGAAGTGAAAACTTGGAGCCAGCCTTTGAAGCCAGACCTTTCTGGGTTTGAATCCTGGCTCTGGCTCCTGGTCTGATGGCAACTCTGTGACCTTGAATGTGTGATTTAACCTCTTTGACTTTAGTGTCCTTACCTGGAATTTGGAAATTTGGTAAAGAGAAACAAAATTCTCATTTAAAACAACTGTCATAAAGCCACTTCTGCTGGTGGTGACGTTTTTCTCTAGGATAAATCGACTTTGGCTCAAAAATATTGGTGTCTTAGGTTTTGAAAACATAGACTTGAGGGTATGACTGGACATTTGCAGACCAAGAAGAGAATTACTTTGTCCTGCATAATGCAGTAAGAACTGTAGAGATTCTAGAAGGAGGGAGCTTATGGGAGGAGAAGGCTTCTCATGGGAGTGAGGGCAGAGAAGTTCCAGAAGGGGTAAGCTGTACCCTCTGCAGAGCATTTTCATGTTCCCTTCTCTCCCCCAGAACCCAGAACCCAGAGCTCAGAACCCAGAAGCCAGCAAGAGCTGACGAGCAGCTTTCATACTATTCATACATCCTTCCCTCTCATACATACTATTCATTCTGCACACAGGCAGGGGAACCCTAGGCTGGGCGTTTGCCAGAAAAGCAGAAGTTTTCAGCTTGGGTTTCACAGTCCTTGACAAGCTTCCAGCTCTACAAGGCCAAGTTTAGACCCTTTAGTGAAAAGAAATGAACTACAGTCCTTAGGTGAGTCTCCTTGGTGGTGGGATCACTACATTTTCCTGGTAAAAGAACATTCCGCACTCTGTCAGGGAAAGTGGACTTATTCTTCAGTCTATAACTCGAGGGGTCTCAAGTCCCACAGCAGCAGACAAGTTTAGGGTCAAGACCCCTTATGGATACCTAAGCTCCACCAATAACCCACAGACAGACTTTGCCTTTTCCACCCTCATCCCTCACCACGTCACTTCCTTTACTTTTTTTTCCCCCAAATTCTCAAAGCTAGCTTTAAATCTTTCCAAGTTTTCCCTCTCCCCATATTTCCACGTTCTTGCTCCAATACTGACAGATTGCTTTCTAGGCATACTGCACAACTGCCATCCAAGGACTGTCTCATGGATCTCTTCCTGTTTCATGATTTATGCCCTCATTTATCCCAAGCACACCCTAAGAAAGGGTACATAGCAGGAAAGTCTTCTGAGACTTCGAATATCTGAAGATGTCTTTACATTCTCCTGACCTTTGATAGATACTTTAGCTGAATGTAGAATTTTAGGATAAAAATTATCCCCTTCAGCACCTTGAATGGCATTTTTCCATTGTTTTCTGGCATTCAGTGATGCTGATGAAAAGTTTGATTTTGTTCTTTCGTTGGGGAACTTTTGTCTTTCTGTTTCCCTCTTTCTGGTAGCTTGCTTCCCAGAACAAAGTTCAGCAAATTTTTTCTTCTGTTAAATATTTAACAGGTGGTAAATATTTTAGACTTTGTGGGACATGTGGTTTCTGTTACAACTGCTCAGTTCTGCTGTTACAGCACAAAAGCAACAATAGACACCTCACAAATGAATGGGCATGGCTATGTTCCAATAAAACTTTATTTACAAAAACAAGTGGTGGGCCAGATTTGGTACATGAGCTGTAGTTTGCCTACTTCTGATTTAGAAAGTCAAAGGGCATTCTTTTTAGCCTTGACATTTTGAGATTTCCCAGTGAAATATTTATTAATTAAAAAAAAATTATCTTTGAACATCTGGTGAGGCTTTCAGTCCTGATACTCATATTCATTAGATCTGAGAAATTCCCTAGTTTTCTTAAAAAATATTTTCCTCCCTCTATTTTCTAGGAGTCTCCTTAGATATCTAATATGTATGGGACCTCTTAGGTTTCTTCAGTATGCCTCTTATTTTTTTCTCTCATTTTTTTCCTTTTTGTTATATTTTCTGAACTATTGTATTTGACATTTGAAAACCGTCCTTTTATATGTTTTTACAATACTTTTGGGCATATATTTTTAATTTCTAAGAGTTCCTTCTTGTTCCTTACTTATTTAAAATGTATAGAATCATTTTATTTTATAATAAATACAATATCTTCTGGATTCCCCCTGAAGTTACTAATTAGGGATTTTTTTTTATTCCCTTCTATTTCCCAAATTATTTCTAATCCCTTGGGGGTCAGTTTTCCTCTTTAATATTGTCGACTCCTTCCTTTTTACATTATAAGTTTTTTTTCTTAAAAAAATGTAATTGTGTGGTCGACAATTTATATGTAGACAATTTGTATTTAGAATAAGCTATATACAATTGCTTAGGTGCTCTGTGAATATCAGGAGGGCTTGTTAAGTGGTGGAATTTGCTTTAAATATATTGATCAAGGAACTGGTTTTAGATCTGAGAGATCCCTAAATGCCGAATGTGAAGGTCTGTTTTTCTGGGGTGTGGTGGCTTTACAACAAGTCAACAAATTTTTTGGCATGCAATCTTTCAAGAGGCAGAGGCTTAATTCTGCTCTCTTTGAGTGAGAGCTGGGCTTGGTGACTAGATTCTAATGAATAGAATGTGGCAAAAGGGATGATGTATGATGTCTAATGTTAGGTCATAAAAGGCATTTCTGTTTCCTCTTTGTTCTTTCTTTTGGTTTCCATGTCATGAGGATACTCAGCCTCTGAAGAGGTCCAGGTGAAGGCTGAGGCCTCCAGCCAATGGCCAGGTGCCTGGGCCACTTGGAAGCAGATCCTGCTGCCCTAGCTGAGGCATCAGAGGACTAGAGCCCACATCTCGAATGCAACCTTGTAATAGACCCCATGCCATAACCACCCCTTTAATTAAGCTACTCTTGAATTCCTAACTTGCAGAAACTGAAAGATAAGAAATGTTTGTCATAATTAAAGTTTTGTGGTAATTTGTTATACAGGAATAGATAACTAATACACAGGCTATCAATTTTCCTTGAGAGTGACTCTAATGTTCTCCTTAGATGTATATATGTAGCTGCTCAGTTCTGGCCCAAGAGTGGGTTCACATTTTCGGTATATTGATCATCGGCTCAACCACCTTGCTTGTAGCTCCATATCTCATTTCCATTTAAATGTGAAATTTCTGAGTCCCAATTACAGGGTCCTGGAAGGCAGATCGCTTCCCAGGCTGTTTCTAGTTCCATGTATACACTTAGATGGATGTCCTCCACACGGCTTCACCTATTATCCCACATCCACCCACTTTCCACCTTCCAGCAACTCATTTATATCTCTTGTCTGCTGATGGCTCTCTTCCTGTTGTCTTCACTGATGTGGATTCATACCTTTCACAGGTCTTTCACTTTCATTTCAGTGGGATCCCAGGGGATAGAGAAGGACTGTGTTTGATCTGCAGTTTTTGATCCAGTTCTAGAATAGTCAAAGGTCTACAACCGAAAGCATACCAAGAAGATATAGGCAAAAGTCAATATAAAGTTTCTCGCTCATTTCCACATCACAAAGAGCTGATAAGCAAACTGTGAATTATGTATGCTTCATTTCTAACCCCAAAGTTTACAGATCTCAATAAAAGTGTTGGGCCTCAGAAACTAAGGCTGTTCGTACTTGTGAAGCATATTTTGCTTCTGCTAAGCCTTTCATTTCATACCCACGAGTCAGGCTCGTCAGCTATTTCCGCGTGACAAACCTTTGATGAAGGCTGGGAGCCTTAATGAACCAATAATTAGTTTTAAGAACATAAGTTGACACAAAAGCACAACGAATACCTTTTTAATTGCTTTTGCTTTTAGAGCTTTTGCAAACACATATCTGTATTGGGGTTATCTGTATCTACAAACCTGGCACTCTGGGGAACCGGAGGCCCCAGGTTTAGAAGGAATGCTGCTGGGCAAAGACCCCAGGCTTGGATTAATCCTTTTGCGAACCTAGACCTTTCCCAGAATCCCAGGGACAAGAGGTCTGATAAAAATGGAGTTTTCTGGACCAGAGCTTCAAAAAACCAAGGACACAAAAGATCCAGAGGTTTTATGGGGCAACCTGGGAGGAAGAGGTAGGAAAAATGGACACAGTGAGGGAGCACTAGAATTCTCTTTTGTTAGTTACTCCTTACTTGAAAAAAATTTCTACATCTCTTGTCTCCAAACTTAGCCACTTGCTACATGGGGTGAAACTCATTTTCTTTCTTTCTTTTTCAAGTGTGAAGGTTGTATTCTTGTGGGGTGATACAGTGAGCAAGTAATCTGATAGAAAAAAAAGTAATTCTACAATTTAGTAAGTGTGTCAAGTGAACAGAGAGGGCACAGTGACAGAAAATAATGAGGGAGACCTTTCTTGGGGGCCGCGGTTGGGAGTCTGAAAATTGTATGTGAGAGGATCGAGAGTTCTTTCTAAAGGATAGGATTATTTGGTAGGGGGAGTTCTGCTATTTATACTTCTAAATTGTTTCAGTTTTTCTTTCAAGAAGGTTGCTTTTGTAATAAAAATTAAAAGGCTATTCCATTTTTTGGGGAAAGGAAGTGTCTTGTTCCTATGTCTGGTGTCTTTAAAGTACTGTACTTTCTTTTGCTTATTTATTTTGTCAACAGACATTTCTAATGCTCTGTCTCTGCCCTGGGCTGGGCTATAAGTAAGGAGTCTTAAAATACTAGCTCCTGGCCTTGAGGGTCTTACAGTTCATAGAAGGGCCCAGCCAATGCCTGGCAAAGCCGGCTGCTCAGTAACTCTTGGCTGAGTGAATGAATGAATAGGTCATAGTGTATATAAGAGCACGCCTATTCAACCGGCTTCCTCACTTGTCGTGTTATTTCAGTTTCCCATGTCAGTGCAGAGCTGGGAGCAACTTGCGGACAAGGACTTTGGTCTGTTTTA
Source organism: Smutsia gigantea (assembly GCA_032199065.1). NCBI lineage: Eukaryota > Metazoa > Chordata > Mammalia > Pholidota > Manidae > Smutsia > Smutsia gigantea. Next base: position 16,431 of record JAVSCE010005702.1, read on the forward strand.
ATGATCCCTGCGTCTTCAACATCTAGAACAGCACCTGGCATGTAGTAGGAATTCAGCAAATACTTGCTGCTTGAATGAATGCTTTTAAGCACCTCTACAGAACATCGCTGTAGGATCACACTGCATAACCAAAAAACAAGCTGTTGTGCAATCCTGCTATGGCTTTGGATATATCACTTCAACTTCCTGAGTCTTAATTTTCTTAGCTCTGCAATGGAGACAACAACATATATCCATGGAGTTGACATGAGGATTAGCTAAAACAAAGCCTTTATGAGCACTGCGTGTGTTTGGGGCACAGTGAGGAGTAAGTAAGCGAGAGTGATGGCCATTTAGCTTGTTTTCAGCTTTTCACTAGTTGGTAAATACATGTTTACACTTTTCCAATTATTTCCTTTAATAAATTTGTCTGCATGGAACGGCTGAGTCAGAGAGCATGTGCAAATTAAATTTTAATACATAGCAACAGGTCGCATTTTGGAAAGTTGGTGCCATTTACAACCCCGCCAACACAGGCAGGCATTATCATCTTTTCCAAACTGGCAGGTCCAGGTGACTTCACACTGTCACGTTGTTCTGCATGCCTTCCATCTCCAGGGAGGTTAAACATCTCTTCATCTGCGTATCCTGTGTGACAGCCAAGACCCCGTGGCCCAGCATGGGGGAGCTTAATCAGAGAAACGCAGACAAGTAGCCCAAAGTAATTAAAAAGGAATCAGGCTGTACTTGCATCTTTCAAAGACTATTAAAGGGGCTGTAATTCATAACTTAAAAAGACTCTTCTCAAAAGCTATTTCCTTTCCTTCCCAGTTCTAGAGAGCTGGGGGGTGTGCGGACATTCTCAAGTTGATAAGTTGTGTGCTTGTCACACATATTTCACTTTTTCTGTGTGTGTGAATTGCCAGCTCGTGCCTTTGGCCCTTTTTCCTGTTGTGGCTTTTGTATTTCTCTTTTTGATTTGTAAAATGCTCTTTACATATCTTCTGGGAGCAGATCAAGTAGAGGTGTTCTTGTAGCAGGTGGTGACAAAGCCCCATGTCCTTGGCATGCATCCTCCATGGAGAGATGCCAGGAATTCTGGGGGCTCTAGAAGAATCCCTGGAACCTATAAACTTTCCTCTTTTTGACTCTTCCCTGTCTTTACACCCTCTTCCAGCCTCTTAGAGGTGTCTGTGTATGGATAGTGATGGAGTTACCATGGAGATCTAAGCTACATTAAATCATGTTGGTGGGTTGTGATCGGCATCTTTTTTTTTTAACTAAATGAAACAGACTACACCAGAATAGAAACCATCAGAATGCAAAATAAGTTGTAAGAGTAAGTAACTTTCTAATGAAACATGTATATATGCATATGCTGGGTCATGCTGCAAGTGGATTATCTCACTTTGGGTTCTCTAAACGTAATTGAAATCCAGTGAATTAGGGCTACTGGTATTGGCTAGGGTTGTAGGGCTCTGACTGGGTAAACCATGCTTGTTGAGGGGGCCTGCAGTTAGCTCTCCTCTCTCTGGTCTTATTTCCACACTGGTTGCCTGTTTCAGAAAGTCCTCCTCTCTGCTTACTCGGATTAGACATAGCAATGGACTGTTGGTGCAGCCCCAGCCGGTTCTGCCTGCAGCTCAGCATGCACCTGCCCATCTGCCAGCTGGCATCTGCCTCGTGCTCACACCTCTCCCTTGTGCCAGGTCTCTGCTGCCTGGAGCTTACAGGTTTTCCTGGGTTCTGTTGATAAACCTTCCCACCGGCTTCTTAGGTGGACCCATCTTCTTCTTGTATGGATTGTGAAACTTTTTTTTTTAACTGACCACTTTCCCCTCCATCCATTCAAGAGGAAGCTCTACACTCCTCAGATATTCCTCCACGTTTCTGTCTCTCTACCTCACTCTCTGTTGCAGGACTCTGCTATGGACGGAATGCTTATGCCCCCTCCAACTTCATATTTTGAAACCTAATCCCCATGTGGGTAAAATTGCAGTATTTCCAGAATCTCTCACCTGGCTTTAGTGCTCCTCCATATCAATGGGTGTTTCCAGGGGGTGGAGAGAAGAAGTTCACCTCCATCTCCATATCAATGGGTAATTACATAGGGCATAACTGGACTGGAGAGGTTGAGGGGGGTCCCTTTGTGTAGCCGGGTGGAGACAGACATGGGCTAGCAGAAGTGGACGGCTGCTTGTAAGCAATACATGAGTTTCTCTCACTTTATTTTTCCCTTTCACTGATTTCGGTTTCAAAGGTACTTTTCTCCAGGCTGGGAGAATATTTCCCCCCCTGGAGTTACACCCCAGTTTGTGATTTGGTCATGGGACCTTTGGGAGGTGCTTAGGTCATGAGGGTGGAGCCTTCTTGAACGGCTTAGTGCCCTTATAAAAGAGACCCCAGGGAGCTCTCCCAGCCCTTCTGCTGTGTGAGGACATGGGGAGCAGACAACAGACTGTGAACCAGAAAGTGGGCTCTCACCAGACTCCAAACCTGCCAGCGCCTGGATCTTGGGCTTTCAGCCTCCAGAACTGTGAGAAATAATCTTGTCGTTCATGAGCCACCTGGTCCATGGTATTTTTGTTATAGCAGCCTGAGCTAAGACAAGCTGTTATTTATTTTTCATATATTTCTTTGGTCACTTATATGCAGTTTTGGGAAGATGAAGGTAAATCCTTGGGTTGAAAGTGTAAATTAGATTTTTAAAAATTGAATTAAAAGTCATATTACATAAAACTAACCATTTTAAAGCCAACAAGTCAGTGGCATTCAGTGAGTTTACAGTTTTGTGTAACTACCACCTTGAGCCGGTTCCAAAACATTTTCATCATCCCAAAAGGAAATCCTTAAGCCTTAAGCAGATGGTCCCCCCTCTTCCCCATCCCCTAGCCCCTGGCAACCATGCATCAGGTTTCTGTCTATAGATCTTAAATCTTATGAATATTTCATATCAATGGACTCATGCACTATAGGACCTTTTGTGTCTGGCTTCTTCCACTTGGTATGTTTTTGAAGTTCATCCACATTGTATCATTTATTCCTTTTAATAGCATAATATTAATGCATTGCATGTGCTCACCACAGTTTGCTTAACCCATCTGCCTACTTATGGACATTTAGGCTGTTTCTACCTTTTGGCTATCGTGAATAGTGCCGCTATGGGTCTATGTGAGTACAAGGATTTGTTTTAGTATCAGTTTTCAGTTCTTTTGGGTGTTTACTTAGGAGTGGAATTGCTAGGTCATATGATGATTCTATGTTTAACTTTCTGAGGAACTATGACACTGTTTTCCACAGTGTCTGAACCGTTTTACATTCCCAGTAGCCGTGTAGGAGGATCACAATTTCTCCACATCTTTGCCAGCTCTCATTATTTCCTTTCTTTTTCCTGATTACAGTCGTCCTAGTGAGTGTGAAGTAGATCTCATTATGGTTTGATTTGCTTTTCCCTGATGATTAGTGATGTTGGGTGTCTTTTTACCTTTTATTGGTCCCTTATATATCTTTTCTGGAGAAATGTCTATTCAAGTTGTTAGACCATTTTAAAAATTGACGGATCTTTCAGTTGTTGAGTTGTGGGAGTTCTTTATATATTGTGGATACTAGATTTGGTTTTGAATTTTGTCTTTGTCTATGTCTCTTTCTAGCTGCATGTGGGAAGGATGAGCATATCCCAGGCTAATTTGGAGTTGAATGGTCAAGACTGAAAGGCGGTGAAGCCAGAAAAAGGTCTGTGGAGGTGCCTTCCAGCTCTCTGTCCTTGGTTCTTTTCTATTTACCATTTTAGTAATGAAGCAGAGTGATTGCAAATCAAATTCGGATAATGCTAAGTTTCTTCTTATTGGCTGGGAACATGGATGGGTGCCTCTGAGGACCTTCCTAGGGAGGATTAATTCTGTACTAAACACAGCCTTAGTGACTTAAGTCTCTCACATGTAGGGACCTCAGGTGTAAACTGCCCACCAGAGGTAGGGAGGCACCTGATGCTCCAAGGTAGCATCATCGTTATTTGGGGGAAAGGGGGCTCATACTTACAGGGGTACATGTGTGGGTGGATTAGAGGGGGGCTATTAAACCCACCTTCAGGAATTAAAGCCAAGGAGATATTCCATTGGGCATCTAGTGATCATCTCAAAGAAGGTTTTAACTGTGGACAAGAGGCCACAGTCTATGGACTTTGCAGGATTCTGGGATCACTTTGATTTCCCCATGTTCATTGCTCTTTACTCCCTCTCTGTTTCCTCTCAGTGATCATTAGCAAAACCGTCAAAATGCAAAGGACCTGTGCTTGTCTGTGGGGGTATCATGGACAGAGATAGCTGTCCAGGCCAGCTCCCTGGCTACCACAGGCTGGGAAGAACCTGAGAAGATACAACAGGTATGGGATTACTGCAGGGAAGGGGGTTTTGGTTCCTTATCACTACAAGTCTGATTCCAATACAACTAGATAGGTCAGAACAATGGGTTGAATCTAAGGAAGAAAAATAGAAGTTTAAAGTGTGAGCAGAAGAAATGTGAACTCCTGCACGTGGGTCTTAGACCTCCACTGCCTACATATAAGAGGAGAGAGAACAGGCTTGAAACATTCCATGTGAGGAGTACCCAGGGTTTGGTTGTTGGCGCACGTAGGCTGTCCACACTGGGATGTGATGGAGAGGTAGATGGAGAGGTGGATTACCCAGATCAAGGGAGCCGTGACCCTAGTCCTTTCAGGACTTGAGCGGGCCTCGCGTGGAGTCCTATATCCACTGCTTGGGGCCACCATGGGAAGAGGTATGTTAGAAATGGGGTACTGGACAGTCTACAGGGCAGAGACAAGGACCCCAAGTGCCTAAAAATCATGTCTTGTGAGAGGTGATTGAAAAACAGTGTTTTGTTTGAAAAGGAGAAGAGTTGGGGGTGGGGGCCATTGTCACTGGCTTTACCTGCTCTGAGAACTGCCAGGTAACAAATGACCACAGACCTAGTAGCTTATAACAGCATAAATTGACCTTACAGTTCTAGGGGCCAGAAGTTTCAGTGGGCTAAGAACAAGGTGTCAGCAGAGCAGTGTTACTTTTGGGGGCCCCAGGGAGAATCTGTTCCTTTCCCAGTATCCAGCAGCTCTCACTGGCATCTGGCCCTGCTCCATCTGTAAAGTGGACCTCTGCCTCCGTGTCATACTGCCTCTCACTCTCCTGCATCCCTCTTTCCCTGTCAGGTCCCTTGTGATGACATTGGACATTCCTGAATAATCCAGGCGCATCCCCCATCCCAAAGTCCTTCATTTCATCACATTGGCAAAGTTCCTTTGCCGTGTAAGGTGACATTCACAGGTTCTGGGTACTAGATGGGGGACATTTTTTGGGGTGCTTTTATTCTGCCTGCCACAGATGGTGGCGTGTTTTGTTTAGGCTTGTGTGGCTCCAGGAGACAGAACCTGGGCTGATAAGTGTAAATTACAGGGGGAGACATTTTGAATTAAGATGAAGTGTGTCTCACAGTCTGGACTTTCTACAGCAAAATGGGTAGGTTTAGGAGGGATTGGGCCTGCTCTCTTGGGGTCACTTGAGGGAGAATGATTTTTGCTCAGAATAATGAATGGTTCAGCAGGATTTCCTGTGTTCTGTGGGATATCAGTTCAAATGGCATAGATGGTTCTTCCCAATGTTAAGATTGCTGTTTGTACACAAACTGTTTAGGCAAATCATTCTATTTGTTTCACGGTCGAGGAGATTGGACAAGGCTTGTTGCATGTGAGGTGACCAGACACAGCGTGCCCAGCATAGCAGACACTGTCCTTCACGTGCCCTCCCAGTGCCCACCATTCCTGCCCAGGCCAGCTTCCCCGCCAGGCACCTGCAATGCTTCGCTCAGCCTGGGTGTGGGCCAGGCTGCAGTGTGGCAAGTTAGTGTCAGCAGGAGAAGCCCTGGGCCCATGACAAAAAGAAACGTGACTAAATAACCAGTGTCCTGGTGCCTGTGGTGGTGGTGGGGGGGACGCTGCAGACCAGCTGCACACAGTGTGACCTGCTCAGGAAAGCACCTTGCATCAGCTCCCTCCCTCCCCTCGCTCACGTCCCCACTCCTACAGAGCTAACTACCATCATCTCCCAAATAAACCACCTCCTCTCAAACCTTTATCTCAGAATCTGCTTCGGGGGGAACCCAGACTAAGATATAACAAGGTTTAGGGGGGAAATAATTCTCATGGCAAGATTTGATATGAGCTAAGCTCTTCCCCACAGACAGTACTCGTGCTGCCACACAGAAATTCCTACCGTAACTGTCCCACCTTTGTTCTGACAACTGGAAAGCAGGCTGGTGCCCTTCCTCACCGCAGCGTTTCCTTCGACGTTCACCGAGAACACTCTCCCGTCAACATGGAGTCACGCCTGTCACTGGCATTTGTCTGTGGAGCAGGTATGGAATTTTCATGGACACAGAGTCGGTTGGGGGAAAAGTGTGATGTTCTTGATGTCTAGAACTGGGTTCTAAACACCTAGCTGATGACGGGCAGGTGACTCCTTTCCTTCCAGTATAAATTTTCTCAGCCTACCCGCTTGTTTGGAGGGTGTGTTTGGCATGGCTAGCTCAGTTGTACCCCACTCCAGGCCTGCCTGCTTCTTCTCCAGCCTCCAGGAAAGATGAGACAAAGCCTGCTTATGAGATGGGCAGTGTGGTGGAGGGTGGGAGGGTGGCTGTGACTGGGGGGCCAGGCCAGCCTAGGGCTCTTCTCAGCGCCCTCAGCCTCACAAATGTCCTAGACAGCAGGTGCCCTTTCCTTTGGAGCTCTACATTTCGCTGATGAGCAGCATTTTCCCATCCTCTGAGTCCCCCACTGTCAGCCACTCTCTGAGTCCTGACCTGGGGACTCCTTGAGATATTTGGGTCCATCTTCTGCATCCCTGGGGACCTGGCTTCCTCTCCATGCCTCCTCTGGCCTGTGGGTGCAGGAAGCATCTCTGGGTTTCCCACTCCAAACCGTTAGCCAGCAAAGTAAACAGAAATTTTCCCTCTTCTTACATGCTGTCTCTCCCTCCATTTCAGAGGGAGCTCTCCTATTTCTCTTCCTTCCCTCTGCCAGCCCTGTGCGGTCGGGGAGGGAGGCAGTAGACTCAGGTGCTTTCTGCCAGTTCATGTCTTTCCCCACTGCATCCCTCTCTTTCATTTGTGAAAGCCTTTTTACATAGACCAGGGCAGGGATGGGTGGGTGGTAAGTCAGTTCTACCTGAATCCATCAACCTGCAAATCTCATGTCCCTTGTCTCTGCCTCAGAAGCCCAGAGAGAAATTGGTGCCTTTGATGGTCCCAGCAATTCACACTTCGAGGCCAATGGTGACCCCAGCTCTCATGTCTAAATGGGGGTGGTCTGGGGCCTGTGTGTGGAGGTGGCAGACACAGAGCATTGGGCCCTTTTGATGTCCCAGCCTTTTACTCCACACACGTCCCCCGCCAGCCCCAGGGGCCTTGAAAGCAGCAGCTGTGAACAGACCGCAGTGCCTTCTCGGAGGCAAGTCCAGCTGCAGGGACAGCTGGGTCAGAGTGGCTACCAGGTGAACCTGCCATGAAAATGCTATCCTGCTGCCCAGAAGTGGCCTGGGGCCCTGACCAAGAGGTGCTCACCGGGAACACGGCCAGCAGGAGCCCAGCACCTCCTCCTGTCACTGAAAGCGCATCCTAAGTACACGTGGTGGTGATCCCTGTGCTGGAGCTGTTTGCTGCTTGCTTGCTTTGGGGCCCAGGACCCACCGGGAGTGGGCTCCTTGTGGGTTGCAGCGTGGGCTTCAGAGGGTGCTAATGTGTCTCAGATCTCCTCTGCAAAGTGCCAACTGTAGCAACACAGTTGCTCAGACCAGGAAATGGAAACACGCTGCCAGGTGGTGGGACAGGCTGCTTCTTAATTAAAGAGCCTCCACAGTTTGTGGGAGGCGGGTGTGGTTTGTAAATAGTTTATGCACCTGCTACGTCCACGTGCTTTGGGAATGCTCCTGCACATTGGGCAAGAGAGCTCCAGGCCTCCTTCAACCAGAACAATGGTAGGAGGAATACCTGTCTTGGTCGAACATGTAACCTCCTAGGCGCAGTGTGCTCTGCCTGCATCCCTACTGAATCTTCATAACGACCTTGCAGTTGGGTGCTGTTATTAGGTCCATTTTATGGAGAGGAAGCCTCTGGGCAAGGTTGACCAAACAGCTCAAGCTGACACAGCTGGTAAGAGTGAATCACAACTTAAGACTTGTAATCAGATCAAACTGGATTCTGAGTCTCAGATCATCATGGGTAAAATTGGGCAATTCTATGTACCTCATGGGTTCTTGTGAAGGTGAAATCAAATTATGTGGACAAAATCCCAGCCTAGAATTTACTACTTAGTAGTGATTCAGTAAATGTTTGAATGCCAATTGTTGACTGTTAATTTTATATGTCAGCTTGGCTAGGCCATGGTGTCCAGATATCTCGTCAAACATTATTCTAGGTGTTTCTGTGGAGATTTTTTTTTTTAGATGAGATTAACACTTAAATCAGTACCTTTCGGTAAAACAGATGGTTTGTCCTCCATAATGTGGGTGGGCCTCAACCAAGCAGCTGAAGACCTTAATGGAAAGAGATTGACGTCCCCAGTAGAGGAAAGAATTCTGCTTCAGGATTCAGGTGGTTGCAATTCAGACTCAAACTGCAGCTCTTCCCTGGGTCTCTGGCCTGCCAGCCTGACCTGCCAGGTTTTGGATTTGCCAGCCCCCACAATCACATGAGCCCATTCCTTAAAATAAATTTCTCCCTCTTTCTAAATATAAATACATCCTATTGATTCTGTCTCTGGAGAGCCCTGACTAAAACATTCATGAATAGGAGGATGTTTTAACGACATATGACTCATCCATATGGAATAATATGCAATTGTTAAAAAGAACAACTCAGATCTATGTATTTTGATTTAGAAAGATATTTATTAAAAACAAATTTTAGCTTACCTTGTACAGGATTATATTTTTAGAGGAAAAAGACCTGAAACACATAAGTGTGTGTGTGTTTACATGTGTCTCTGTGTTTATGAGCATAGAGAAAGATGTGAGTGGATACACACGGAGTTGTTGACAGTCGCCCTGAGGGATGGTGACTGGCTGTGGAGGTGTTACTAGCGAAGGAAGGGATATCCTTTCTTTCCTTCATTATTGCTCGAATTTAGCACACATTATTTTTGTCTTTAAAAACATAATAAAGTAGATAAGTATAATATAAAAATGTTTTGATTTTGAATCTTCCTTCCACCTCCGTCTGCAGGCAGTGGAGACAGTGTAACATAAGTCTGTCTGTATTCACTTTATGCTGATCTATATTGAGAGGCCATCCTACCTGGAGGGAGTTGACTGGCAGTGCACCGAGCCTGCTCCAATTCCTGGGGCCTCAGCTACGCCAGTGCCTTGGTCTAAACGAGTGTGCAGGGCCAATGTGGTTTTAAAGGAATCTCCTTCCACAGTTCCTGGCCCTGGTTTCTGGGGTCTGGGTAAGTTTGGTGGTCCACTTGGTGCAGCTGGGGAAGCCCTAGGTTGGACTCCCATTGCCTGAGGGTGCTAAAGCTTAAGGCTTCCACCCCCCACCTTGAGCCGTCAACAAACAGCACCCAGCAGGTACAAGGTTGCAGATGCTGTCCTGGGGGCTAAAAAGTCAAATGTAGCCAAGTTTCCATCCCCATGAACTTTGGGTAAAGGTTTTATTAGGGAGGAGCCATTCTCAAGCCTGGAAGAGTGGGAATGCCTGGTGAGAGCAGCTTGCTTTGGGAATGTGGCCACTTGAACATTATCAGGGAAATGTCAAGTGGCTTCAGCCTCCGGCCTTCTATCATTTTGCAGGGTCAGCTGCTCATAGTTGGAACTGACTGCTGGTCTGATAGACTTAGTTGAATCAATGCATGGTTGGCTCCTTCTAAGATGGGTCTCCCACCTCCGCACCCAGAGCAGACCAGGACCCTTCTTACTCCAGACTGTGGAGGATGTCAAAAGGAGGTGAGAGCCCCCAACACCTCCCCAAGTCAGCAACATTGAAGCAATTCAATCCAAAAATGTTCACCCAAAGATAATTCACCATTGCCAGTTTAAGGCATGGCCCTGCTCAAGGATCATAGTTTGAGGAAAGTCTGACAGTTCAGGCAAAATAAGGATTCCAACATAAGCAGAATGAGAAAGGGGTTGTCTATGGAGTGTATATCAGAACCACCTGCGGATGTTTAAAAAATGCAGGTGCCTGACTCTAGACTCCTGCATTCCTTTTTAAGCCCCAGTTGAGAAGCAGCGTGTAGTGCTGTGGGTGGGGTATTCTATTAGCCATATCCTATTGTCTGAAATGCTGGGTGCAAAGCAGGGAGTGTGGAGGCTGATGACACCGGGCATATCACGGTAGGGCTGGCAATCTGCAGACCCAGCCGCAGTGATTCCCAAGAGGTGTCTGCCCTTGTATTCCACGTCTGTGTCTTGGGGAAGAGCTGATGAGAGAGTGACTAACTAGCTCCCCGTCATTATCAGTCCCAACCAAGAGAAGACAGGGTGGGTCTCAGTAATCTCAGGAGTACTGGGTGGCAGCTAGAGGTCACAGGGAGCTGAGATGCAGACCAGGGTCTGATTCATTGCCGACCTTGGGATGATACATGCTGGGACTGGTCCTTCCTAAGCATACAGAGGGGGCTGCTGGTGAGAGCCAGAGCTGGGGCTGCAGTCCAGGTAGGGAAAGAGCAGTGTCTGGGCATCAGGAGACCACGACAGTCAGCTCTAGCTCTGACAGTAACTTGCTTGGAGACTGGTCAAAAATGCCTTCCTCCCAGCTCTCCAATTACCGGGCTCTTCTTGAACCCAGGTGAGCATCTATGTTCTCTGCCTGTTTTCACTATTTATGATCCTCTAAACATCAAGGTACAATAAAACAAAAACAACCCAAATCATTACATCCAGAGAACATCTAGTCTTTCAGTTGCTTTTTACAAAAGTATTACCTGCTCATTATAAATGGCCAATGGACACAGAAGCATGGGGAATACAAAACAAAGCCCCTTCTTCCGTCTTCCTGGATCCCAGTGGTGACAACTGCCAACAGTTTAGGAATATTTGTTCCACAGGGACATTACTTATAATAATATCTCTATTTTTTACATTGTGAAGTGTACCAAGATGAGCTCCAAAATTTAAATACTAGAAGGCTAGGCTGACTCTGAATTCAAACTTCAAAGCCTCACTGGTGTTCAACCAAAGACTTCAGCTAACTGGTCTCTACAGTTCCGTGCAGATGTGGGGCAGCCAGGCAGAGCTGGGCTTTGTTAGGAAGAGCCCAAGTGGTGGGAAATCTTTCCCTTGAGTTGTGGCAAAGGCTTCGGTTAGGCAGAGGGAGCAGGGAGTGCCTGCCACATGCCCTTTCACAGAGACATTGACTGTGACTTACACTCCATTAGGCTGGAAATTATATTTGCATATCAATTCTTTAAGTTTCAAATCTTTTCATCCTGGCCTCAGGCTCTTGTGCAGTTTGCTAAAGAAATCCTGTCAATAAACCTCATTTTATCTGTCTATGACCCATGACTGGTTCACTCAGGTTTTCAGTGGGGTGTGTGTGTGTGGGGGGGGTGTGTGTGTGTGGGTGGGTGCGTGCATGCGTATGTGTGTGTGTAATCCTCTGAGGTAGTATGATGGGAAAGAACTGCTTCTCTTGGGCTGCAGCCAGCTTTCATCCAAAACTCTTATGTCTATGGAATCTGGAATGGCCTTTGTGCTGGCTGAACCGGTCAGCCTGGAGAACAAGGACAGAGCCTGTCCTGTTAGGAGACCTCCATGCCTTTATGGGGGGCTCTTGTGAGGAGGTGAGCTTTAAGCTCAGTCAACTGGGATAAGCTCTTTCCTAAACCCCTCGTGGGATCTGCCTGATCTGGAGGCCGAGAGGGTCAAGGTCTTCCCGCAGGCAGCAGCCGCTGCCAGGGGTTCTCGGTGATCCCTGACCCCCAAAGCCAGATGTGCGGCTGCAGAGCCTCCTGCCACATTCCTTCCTCTAGATGTCGCCAGACTTCCATGGTCATTTAATATTTCTATTTTTTTTTGTTTATTTACAAAACAGAAACATAATATACACATTATTTTCTGTATTATTTTCCCCACTTGGTATTTTGTAATCTCTTAGCAAGTCAATACATATAGATCGATTTCATTCTTGCTAATTGCTGTGTAGTATTCCATAGGATATGAGGTTTCCAGTTTTGCTTTTCTATTATAAACAATTTTATAATAAACAGCCTTGCTCATATATCTTTTGGACTGGTGCTTTTATTCCAGCTGGAGGGATTCCCAGAAGCAGTATTGCTCTTGGGTCAAAGGGACTCCATAACTCTAACTTTAATAAATCTTGCTTGATTACTTTCTAAAATGGTTGAACTAATTTACAGTTCCACCAGCAGGGTTTGGCAAGTGCCCTTTTTCTCATACCCTTCCCAGCACTAGATGTTATCAACCTTTTTAAAGTTGGAGGCTAAGAAGTAGGATCGCAATTGTGTTTTCATTTGCATTTCCCTGAAAACGAATAGCTTTTGCTTTCGTCCTGAATTGTGCTCTATTATCTTTTCACCTGATGCATTTCATTGTCTTTGCAGATGAGTTGAATTGGGGTTGCAGGTACAAACAGAAGGTGAGGACCTTGCAGAAGGTCAAGTTGCTTGGAGAAGAGTGAGCATATCTTCTAAGATCATTCTTGAGGTGACATGGGGCTATCTGTAGTGTCTGGTGCTTCCTTGATGGGACTATGGAGTAAACTAGGGCAGCTTAGAAGAATGGAATTGGGGGTCACGTTCTCCGCAGTCAGAACTGAACACAGATGGATGGGTTTTTTCAGGAGTCGGGAAGTTTTTATCCCTAAAAGGATTTAAGCAGATATCAGAGATCATCCTTACTTATTCATTCAGGATAGAGTGGTGAGTAAGAGGCATGGTCTCTGTCCTCATAGGTCTCAGAGTCTAGGGAGGAAATCATGGGCTTAAAAACACATGACTACATGTATATATTTTTAATTACAAACACAAGTGCTGAAAATGTGCAGGGGAATCTAACAGTCTGGGGGAGTCAGTGATTCAGGAAAGACTTCCCTGAAGAACATTTAAGATGAGACTGAGGGATGAGCAGAAGTTGGCCAGATGAAGGTGGTGGGTGGTATTCCAAGAAGAAGACACAGAATGTACAACAGACTACATTGTACAGAGATCAGATTAGCTGACCTCTTGGGCCAGGAGAAGGTAAGTCTTCATCAGCGTGAGCTCCACCAAGTACCTCCTCCTTTATACGTGGTGGGATGACCCAGTTGGCCACTGGCTGAGAGGCGTCCAATGACCAGGGATCCTTAGGGGAGTCTTAACAGGTTCAGTGGAAGCCCAGAGAACTGGAAAAGCCCCAAACCATGCTGGAGTGATAAGACTCAAAGCACCCCTGTGGGTTGTGTGTCTTCCCATAAGGTACTAATGGGAGTGCTGTGGGTTGAATGGTGTCTTCCCATAAGGTACTAATGCCTTGTATGGCTGCCCTAAGATAATCTTTTTGTGAAAATAGGGTCTTGACATGTGATCAGGTTAAGATGAGGTCTTTAGAGTGGGCCTGAATACAATATGACTGGTGTCCTTTTAAAAAGAGGAAATTTGGACACAGGGAGAGCACCTTGTGAAGATGAAGGCAGAGATCTGAGGGAAGTATCTACAAGCTCAGGAAATGCCAATGATTTCCGTCAAACCACAGAAGCTAGGAAGAGATCCAGAAGGGTGCCTCGACTGCTTTGAGAGGGAGCATGGCCCTGGCAACACCTTCCTCACAGGCTTCAGCCTCCAGAGCTGTGAGACGATACATTTCTGTTGTTTAAGGCTCCTCGTTTGTGGTACTTGGTTAGCAGTCCCAGGAAACTAATGCAGAGCGTGTAGGAGAGCATCAAAGCCAGGTAGGAAGGAGCCACAATGGACCAGGAGCTTCTCACATGGAGTGCTGGGAGCGTGTGCACACAGATGAGGCGAGAAAGGGGGTCAAGAGAAATGGCCAAGGGAAGGAATGTCTTCTGTTCGATTTGGGGGTCTGCTAGGGCTGACAGTCAGTGAGCTGTCCCTGCTGCAAGGCCAATGATGGAGCAGACCCTAAATACAGGAGACTCTGCAACCCCGCCTGGCTGAGTTGTGGAAATGACTAGCTCTTATGGTTCCCTGGTTGTAGAATGACCAACCATCCCAGTTTGCCTAGGACTTGCGGGAGCCCCAAGATAGGGACTTCCAGGGCCCTAACTAGCAAAGCCTTAGGAAAATCGGTATGAATTGGCCACCCTACCTGGGAGTGACCTTTAAGGAAGCTACTTCTTTGGAACAATACCAAGACCCAGATCCAGGTAAGGTTCCAGGCTTGCCCACCAAGGGGCTGATATAGGCTGCAGTCCGGCCACACCGTGATGCTGATGGATTTGGGCAAGTGTGACCAGGGTGTGGCAGTGATCGCTGTGGGCTGTTAACCTTTCACAGACCTCAGAACAGAGGCCAGCCAGGATCTTCCCTAACAGAGAACCTGCCTGGCATGACTTCTCCCTTCCAGTCCTCCAGAATCTGCTAAGAGCACCTGCAGTAAGATGAATGGTGCCCCTCTCCTCAACATAAGCCCGTGTCCTAATGCCAAGAACCTGTGAATATTACCTGATAGGCAAAGTTAAGGATCTTAAGAGGAAGAATTTGTTCTGGATTATCTGGGGGACCCTAAACGTGGATCTTTATAAAAGGGATGCAAGAGAACGTTTACGCAGACACACAGAAAAGGAGATGTGAAGGTGGGGGCAGAGATAGGAGGTATGTGGCCACCAGCCCAGGAATGCGGGCAGCCCCTAGAAGTTGGGATGGGATTCTAGAGCCCTTAAAGGGAGTGTGGTCCTGCTGACACCTTCATTTTAGATTCCAGGGTGGTAAAAGAGTGCATTTCCGTTGTTTTAAGCCCTGAAGTTCGTGGTAACTTGTATGACTGCCCTAGGATACTAATCGTGGCGTCCAAGGACTGAGCTTTCCATCCAGAAGGCAGCAGAACCAAAGTCTGGGTTCCCCTCTGATCAGCGCCCCATCTCCATCCGACAGGCTGTTACTGGGCTCTGTCTTGAAGGACAGGGAGCTGAGGGCTCCGTGTGCAGGCCGGGCGGTGGGGGAGACTGTCGGGAGCCTGCTAAACCTTAGCAGCAACCCGGAAGGTAACGGGAACCAAGCCCTGCTGCATTTGGGAATCCCGGCCATATCCCCTGCAGTCAAGAATTGGGGTTGCCAGTCAGCTGGTGTTTGCGGGGAAAACAGGCATGCAGGGCTTTGGCAGCGTGATGGGGAGACTGGTGGCAGAAGAGGGAATGAGGGAGCTGCTTGGCAGCGGAGCTAGTGCTAATTCATTCCAACAGCCTTTTCCACTGGTTCAGCCTTTTCCAGCTTGCAAGGTGTATTTCTATCACTGTTCTCCTGTTCTTGTCCGAGGCAGGCGAGAGCCCTGGGAGCTGGGCAGGGAGGGGTGCTGATGTATTGGAAAGGTCAGGCTGTGACAGCCAGCATGGGTGTTGACTGGCTTGGGCCTCACAGCTGGGAGCAGAGGGGCAGGACCAGCTACCTCAAAGCCCTCACTCATTCCAGAGCTTCAAGGGGGCTGTCAGTTGAGCTCAAACAGGTGCTGCCAGGTGGGCAGGACATCTGTTTTGCTTCAGGGGACAGCTCCTGCAGTACCATTTGCTTCTGCCAGGGGCTGTCTCTGGTCGGGTTCCCCAGGAAGTACACTCTGAACATGCACACTAGTAATTGGGAAGTATTTTGGGGGAACCTACGCCTTGGAAGGGAGGGGATGGAAGTAGGAGTGGGCAGAGGGGAAGTTGACTTGTGATGCAGTCTTCACAGTGGCCACAGCAAGCCCCATGGAGAGCTCGGGAGCCCCTCCTCCCAGGTCAGCGTCCTGTGAGAACCCCAGGCCCCAGCAAGGCAGAGCTGGAAGGAGCCTCAGGACACTGTATAAGCCTATCTTCTCTTCTCACTGTAGAATAGGGAGGCCCCACTCAGAGGAGGGCGAGGACAGGTCACGCAGGAGTCTGACATCCCCGAGTTCCTGCTGCTTCCCACGGATCACCCCGTGGCCCCGCCCGCCCTTGGTCTGGCCTGGATCGCCCCTCCTCCAGGAAGCTGTCCCTGATTAGCCCACCCAACTCCTCCCCTCATTCCAGTCTCTTTCTCTTCTAGGATACTCAGAGGTAACTGACAAGTCCAGGAGCCCCATCATCCCATGCGCCCCTGAGAAAGTTCCGGGGTTTGAGGCCAGAGAGACCTGAGCTCTGGTTCCTGTCGCATCACCACTGATCTGCTGTGTGACCTCAGGCAAGCCCCTTTCCTTCTCTGAGCCTCAGTTTTCCCATCTGTACAAATTTAAAAGGGGTTAAAAATACCTTATGCATAATGTTGCTGTGGGATTAAATTAAACCATAAATGTGGAAGGGATTGCTCTTATTGTCATTGTTATTATTACTTCATGAGGGTATTACTTCATCTTGACTAGACTGAAAGCTCTTTGAGAATAATTCCACAGTCTCTTCCCTCCCCACTCCCCAGGAGAGCTCTTAGAGGGGGCTGGGGCCACAGTCAGTGCTCAGTGAGCATAGTGACAAAGTGAGTCTCTGTGTGTATGTATACATTTATGTCCATACGTGCGTACATATATATCCCTTTCAATTAACTACAGTTAACCCTTGTCATAAGACATAATAACAGGGCAGCATAGCCTGAGCACCCCTCCCATGCCAAGCACATCTCATTTAACCACCCCAACAACCCCGTGAGAGGTATTATGACCCCCACTTTACAGGGGAGGTGATTGAAGTTCAGAGAGCTCAGGCAACTTGCCCAGCGTCACACATCGAGCCAGCAGAGGAGCCAGGACTTGAAATTGGGACTGTGGCCCCAATGCCCATGCACCTTCCATGTACCAGGAGACACCTTGCCAGTGTGTCTCTAAGTCCTGTGCCCAAAGCTGCTGAGCTCAGAGCCATTGGCAGATGACTGACCAGTTCTGCAGACATCGCCCCAGCCTAAAAATAATTTGTGGTTGGACAAGAAGTGGGTTGGAGCTTTTAGATGGTTCCCCCCAAGAAATGTCACTGACAAGTCATAACTATGGGGAATGGCTTTATTTTGGGTATGTTCAAAACCTTTCTCTGTGGTGACACTTGCAGTAAATGTCCCTTTCTCCACAGTGGTCTACTGGGAAATATCACCCACCCGGGTCTCCAGCCCCCCTTGATACTCCAAGATCAGCCTTATGAAGACTCTGGCTCCACTACCCAGCCCTAACTGAGCCCAGAGGCCCCTTCAGAAGTGAATGATGTGGCCCCCGGCTGCTGGGAGTGTCTGCAGCAGAGAGCCCCCACCTGTCATGCTCCTGCCAGAGGTCGTCCAGCTGAAGAGAGCTGCCTCACCCAAGATCCCGCCCCCTTTCTGGTCACCCAATGACCAACATGGGGGTGAAAGACCCAGCCTGCTTGCCCCACCTTGGCACGGCTATAAAAGGTTATTCTCAGCTCCAGAGTTGTCTGTGGGGTTGAAGACAGCATTGTAGCTCAACTTCTCTCTCTGCCCAGTCTCCTTTCCTTCTTCTCCCTTCCATAGGTTTAGGTCCCCCAAATTATTAAGAATCTCCAGGTGGCATTCAACCGGGTCAGGCCCTTCCAAGTGTTGGCCCTGTGCAGTCGCAGAGGTTGCAGACCCACGAAGCTGGCCCCAGGCAGGCCTGTAGGGACGAAGGAGAACTGACTGTAGAACAACGAGCAGGAGCATCAGAGAGAACTGCACTCAAGTTCTCTGAGGTCTGGGCTGTGTATGCCGGGCAGCAGCTTCTCTGGAGGGCTGAGTAAGCTGGAACCTTCTGACCCACGGCCCTCAGGCTGCCTGGACTGCCCTGGGAGGAGCCTCTTGGTCTCAGCCTTTCAAAGCTGCAGCAGAAATTCCCCACCACAGGGCACTGAGGCTTTGCCTGGGGCTCCATATTGGCTCAGAGCCTCAGATACTCAAAGCCTCTCCTGGGCAGGAGGCAGGGCTTGAGAAACTCTCCTGGCAGAGGAACAGGAAAGGTTCTCCTGAGAAGCCTGCGGCGGATTCTTGATGTGGTAGAGTCTTACAAAAGTGATCTGCTTGCAGGACAGACAGAGCTGCAGAGGGCAGGGAGAAGTCGTGGCTTCTGGCCAACAGACAGCAGACAGTGACTTTCCTGGACCTGCTAGCTCTGGGGAAGGGTGATCACTGCACTGGTTCTGGGGTCCTGCTTGGCTCCACCATCCCCACCTGCAGCTGGCACTCAGGACTCAGAAACTGTCTTCAAGATTGGCCCATTTCAGGGGCACTGGACCTGGGGTCATGGGCCAGGTCAGGGCCAGCCCAGGGCTGGAAGGTGGTCGCTGAGTCTGGCCAGGTGGTGTGACACCTCAGCTCAGACCTCCAGACTCTCCAGGCCTCGGTGCCCCGTACTGTGTGGGGCGTCCCTGCCCAGCCCTGACATTGTGGGCTACCCATTAACCCCCAGGTGGGTCTGGAGGCTTTCTGCTCTAACTTCAGTTTCTAATATGCTGGGTCCCCGGGTGAGCCCCCACTGGGGGCTTGTTGATGAGGGGTGGGGCACAGATGTGTGTGTCTGCTACTTAGCCTCCTATATCCCCACAGATGTCTGAGCATCCTTCCAGGGAGGGGCAGCCTAGGTGGGCCCTGCAGGGGGCATGAAGAAAGAAGTGGCATTTTTGGTAATCTTTGGGTGGCATGCTGTAGTTCCCAAAACACTTCGGTGCACCATCCTCTTTGATCCTTGCCATAGACGTCAGTGTAAGATCACAACCCTTAATTTATCTCCAAGACCACTACGGAGCAGAAAGGTCCAGACTTCATGTTGGAAGAGGGCTTGGTCAAAGTGTAAACTTACATCAGCCCAACTCAGAAACCCAAGTTAATTCTATCACCTAGACCAGTGGTTCTCAAACAGGGTCGTGTGTCCAAATTTCCTGGAGGGCTCCTGAGATCGCAGATACCTGGGCTCACCCCTAGTTTCTCATTCTGTAGGTCTGGAGTGGGGACTGAGAATTTGCTTGTCTAACAAGTCCCCAGGGGGTGATGATGCTATTAGCCGGAAGACCAACCCCTGAGAATGTCCAGCCTAGAAACACTTCTACCTCCTATATTCAGGGAACAGAGTGAGTCCCGTAGGAGCTGGGTGCCTACCGGGATGCAGGCCCCCTCAGGGAGATGGCAGTGACAGGCGAGGCTTGTGTCATGCCTGCCACTGTTTGCAACCCTTTATATGCACCGACTCATTTAATTCTTGTAGTAACTCTATGAGGTGAGAATTCTCACTATGCCCGTTTTATAGATGAGGAGACGCAGGCACAGAGGAAAAATGCACAAGGTCACCCACCCAGTAAACAGCAGATTTGGGCTTCAAGCCCAGGCAGTCTGGCTCCAGAGTCCTCCCTGATGTACACTCCACCCAGCCACCGGCGTGGAAGCAACACCGGCTGGAGTCCAGCAGACCTGGGCGAGGGCCTCTGCACCACCACTTACTCCTGCTATGACCTTGAGCCGGTTAGCTGACTTTTCTGAGCCTCAGTATCCAGGTCTGTGAAATGGGGAGAACAGTGGTGCCTCCTCCATGGGATGCTAAGGATTAAAGCCTTGGAAGGATCGGGAGGAAGGGTCTGGTCTACAGCTGGCATTCAGAAAGCAACCGTTACAGTTACTGCTTGCTGAGGACCACGGGCCTCATCCCTGGCCCAACCCCTCAGCCACAGGCATGGGGAGAGCCAGGTGAGCCCCGCGTGCCCCTTCCCTCCTCTCCCCCGCTCCCCTCTCTCCAAATCCAAAGACCTAGAGTGTTCCTTCTGCATTCCATCTCCCTTCTCAAACAGATCTGGTAGCTAGGAGTTCATCATTTCTGGTTGACTCAACCCCCAGCAGCTCTGGAAGTGAGTGGGAACATAAAAAGATTTGGCTTCCAGTGACTGATGATTCAAAATCATAAATCACAGACAATAACAAAGAAGCACTGTTTTCCTGCTCTGGAGGGAAATGGAACCCAGCGGTCCTGGTTTCCATCCTCTGGGACCATGCCAGGGGGCAGCCATTGGGTCCTCAGCTAGTACGCAGCCCGGCCTCTTGTGGTTCGGGTGAAGGAGGCTCTTTCCAAGTCCTTTGCTGACTGGCAGGTGTGTAACAAAGCACCTGCCATCGGCTCCTCTTACAGCCTAGTGGGGTGTATCTTGGTCCTGTTTCGTGGCTTTTACAATTGTATTTCTTGGAATGCAGTAAAATATATGTAGATTTGAGAATTTAACAGACCTGGTTTTGAACCCCAACCCAGTCAATTTTATAGCATTCCACGTGCCAGGCAGCAGTCTAAGTGCTCTATGGAAATTAACACATTTAATCTTCATATCAACCATATGTTATTATCTCTATTTTAGAAATGAGGAACTGAAGCACAGAGAAGTTAAGCAACTTGCCCAAGGTCACAGAGCTGGCAAAGCTGGAATTTGAACCTCAAGGTACTGGCTATAGATGCTGTTTATTTAGAGTTGTTCTAAGTGCCTTCTGTGTATTAACTCACCTAATCTGATATAAACTCTATGAAGTAGGAAATACTCTTGTCCCCACTTTGCAGATGGGAATAGTGAGTCTCAAAGAAATTGAGTTTTTTCCAAGATCACAAGGATCTGCAGCTGGATTGACCAGGGTTCAAATTCCATCACCACCATTTACTAGTTATGTGACCCTGAGCAACTTACTTAACATCTCTGACCCTCAGTAAATTGGGAATAGTCATATAGGATTATTGTAGCATTGTAGGAGATAAATAATAATAATATCTATTACATACTAGGAGCACTTAATTTCTTACAATTTAACCTGTTACCATAGCCCCATGATTCTACTACTAGTCCTATTTTTGTGGATGAGACACAGAGAGGTTATCTAACTTGCCTAAGGTCACATAGCTCACAAGTGGCAGAGCTGGGATTAGATTCTAGGCAGTTAGCTGGGAAGAATGGCTCCAGAGTCCATGCTCTTAACTAGTGCCTTAAATTGCCAACATATGTAACCAATTTATAGAATTCGGTGGGGTACAAGCAGATGGTAATTTAATATTTCACTGCCCCACTAATTCGTTCTCTTGAATAATTCTTTCTTGTTCAGAGATGAGATCTTCAGCAGCTCCTTTGCTTTTCTGCTCACTCTTAGGGATTAATAGATGGACACATTGACACCCCCCCCCCAACACACACACTCCCTCAGTTATTAAAAAATCCTTTTCTCTGTATTATCAAAGCTTTAATTTCACACCCAGTTCAAAACAACTTCATCTTCCCAGCCACCTCTTAGCTTGGGCCTCCCTCAGGCTGGGACACCTGCTGTGGAGAAAAGTGGTCTTGGCTGGGCTTCTCCACGCTTTCCACCTTCTTGCTCCTGCACCTCCTGCCTCCGCCTCTCTTTGGTGGGCTTTGGCTTTCCCAGGGGAGCTGAGGGAGGGAGCAGAGGCCCGCTGGAAAGGCTGTGGGGCTGACGTGTCACTGCCTGGGGCTGGCACCCCTGGGGGTCGTGCATTCTAAATGCTGATGCTGTCTCTCCTGGGACATTTTGGGGGGTTTCTTGGGGGCCCCTGATGGCAGTTTCCTGGCACGGGTGGGCCCTGCTTCCCACCATCCAGTCCCAAAAGACCTCTGATGGAATCACCTCACCCCAAGGTGGGTCTGTGGGTGCGGGCCCTTTCCAAATAACTTCTTCCTGGAGAACAGGGCCGCCTGTGGCTTTGCCCTGTCCTTGTGGGGTGAGCCCATGAGAAATGCTTGGCCATCTCTTCAGTCATCACCTGAAGACCTTTTTGATGTCAGTGAGGTGCCATCCCTGCACCCCACTGATTTTAAATGACTCAGTCCACACTTGTGTTGAAGCCCTTTCTTTGGCTTCAGGCAGGGGAGAAGCACCCCTTTCCCCATGAAGAGACAAGAGAAAATGCCACACAGCTGCAGACCCCTCTCCAAACCTTGCCCGTCTTCATCTGCTCCTCATCAATTCTCAAACCTTCTTTTGCAGACCTTCAAAGTAGGTGATGGAGAGAGGGTCACCCCTTAGCAACTCCTTTTGTGAAGACCCAGCATGTCCCTGGAATGTGTGGACACGGAACACTTTCTGTCTCAGCTTTGTGACTGTGGGAGACAGTGTCCAGATATGGCCACCAATGATTCCTCCCCTCCAGGAAAGGGCACGCCACTCTTCCCACCGAAAGACGGAGATTTATTTCCCCTCTCCTTGTGTTCGGGCTGGCCTGACCACCTGCTTTGGTCCACAGCCTGTGGCAGAAGTGACAGCATGACAGTTCTCAGCCTGGCTCATGAGTCCGTTTCACCCCTGGGAACCCGGCCACCGAGCTGTATGGTGGGCCAGGCTCTGCTTCTGGAGAAAGAGGCTGTGCTGGCCCCTCGGGAAGATAGGCCGTGAAGGAGGAGAGCCGAAGTGCGCCAGCTGACAGTCGGCCCAAGCAGGTGGGAGAGGCTTTCTTGGACCTTATCCTCACGGACCAACCCAATGCCATGGCACGCGTGACCCCAGCCCACCAGCGTGGAGCTGAAGACACTCAACTGGGGAATCATAAATCACTGTCTTTAAGCCACTAAGTTCTGGAGTGTTTGTTACGCAGCAACAGATAATGGGAACAGGGGCCCTGATGAACCCGAGATCCCAGGGAGCAGAAAGCCAGGAAATACTACCCCTTCCCCTCCCCAGCCCCATAAGCACCTCATTCAACAGGCAGAGTTCACAGAATAGCATGGGGCACTTTAGGAAGAACTCAGCCAATAGTTACTATTGCTATTACCATCACCACTCACGTGTGATGTCGTAAAGCCCTAGTCCCGTTCTGGCTTGGTCAGTTAGCGGGTTCATGACTCCTCATGGTTTTTGAGTCTGATTTATTTTCCTCTGTAAATTGGGAACATCTCACATTCTTACATGTGAATGTTCTGAGGGTCAGAGAAAGTCCACGTCCAGCACCTGAAATATGGTGGGGCTTAATACAGAAACGTTTTGGTTGGTTGTTTACCTCCTCAAAAGCGGGGAGCCACAGAAGGCTGCTGAAGAAGAGAGTGCTGTCCTCCAAACCTCTTGCCACTGTTCAGTTCTCCTGGTAAACCAGCAGGCTCACAAATGCGTCCTGCGTTAATGAGGCCAGGGGACGGGCATGTAGAGACGAGAGTGGCATGGGTCACTGGGGGCGCCCCACAGCTGCGGGCACTGGTGAGCATTTGCTTAACCCCCAGGGAGCACGTTCCCTATTAAACGGGTCTTCAGTCCCGTGGGAGATGAACCCTATTCTCCAGCCTTGCCTGGAGGCTGGGCTTCCTGCCTTTGTGCACACGTATCTGGACACATTACAGAAGGGTTCAGCCAAGGTTCCCTGTGCACCCAGATGTCCAGGAAGTGGGTGCCCAAGGCACCTAGCATGCACTGGCGTCCCAGGCCCCATTCCTGGGAGTGTCACTGAGACCCTCCAGGCCCAGATGGTGGCAAGGATGACACTCCAGTGCTCTGTGACCACAATGCTGGGAATACCGATAAGCAGGGTTGGATGTTTGCCGGACCAGGGCCGACACCCTGAATGAGCGGTTTCCTTTTCCTAGGCTGGGGCCTGCAGCTGTTTCTTTGCTCGTCTAGGAAATAACTCTGAGGCCAAATAACTTCTCTTCCTGTGTCATTAGGTAGATTCAGGGGACAAGTTCTGTACTTTGGGGGAGCTGCTGCAGGGACCCTGGGAGTAGGAACCAGGCA
>JAVSCE010005703.1:0-22815 GCA_032199065.1 Smutsia gigantea
AATACCCTCTCCATAGCTCCATCCATGTTGTTGCAAATGGTAGGATTTGTTTTCTTCTTATGGCTGAATAATATTCCACTGTGTATATATACTACCTCTTCCTTATTCATTCATCTACTGATGGACACTTAGGTTGCTTCCATTTCTTGGCTATTGTAAATAGTGCTATGATAAACATAGGGGTGCATATGTCTTTTTCAAATTGGACTGCAGCAGTCTTAGGGTAAATTCCTAGGAGTGGAATTCCTGGGTCAAATGGTATTTCTATTTTGAGTTTTTTGAGGAACCTCCATACTGCTTTCCACAATGGTGGAACTAATTTGCATTCCCACCAGCAGTGTAGGAGGGTTCCCTTTTCTCCACATCCTCGCCAACATTTGTTGTTGTTTGTCCTTTGGATGTTGGCCATCCTCACTGGTGTGAGGTGATATCTCATGTGGTTTTAATCTGCATTTGTCTGATGATTAGCGATGTGGAGCATCTTTTCATGTGCCTGTTGGCCATCTGAATTTCTTCTTTGGAGAAGTGTCTATTCATGTCCTCTGCCCATTTCTTAATTGGATTACTTGCTTTTTGTTTGTTAAAGTGCATGAGTTCTTTATATATTTTGAATGTCAACCCCTTATCGGATATGTCATTTATGAATATATTCTCCCATACTGTAGGATGTCTTTTTGTTCTACTGATGGTGTCCTTTGCTGTACAGAAGCTTTTCAGCTTGATGTAGTCCCACTTGTTCATTTTTGCTTTTGTTTCCCTTGCCCGGGGAGATATGTTCATGAAGAAGTGGCTCATGTTTATGTCCAAGAGATTTTTGCCTATGTTTTTTTCTAAGAGTTTTATGGTTTCATGACTCACATTCAGGTCTTTGATCCACCTTGAGTTTACATTTGTGTATGGGGCTACACAGTAGTCCAGTTTCATTCTCTTACATGTAGCTGTCCAGTTTTTCCAACACCAGCTGCTGAAAGGCTGTCATCTCCCCATTGTATATCCAAGGCACTTTTATCAAATATTAATTGACTGTATATGTTTGGGTTAATGTTTGGATTTTCTATTCTGTTCCACTGGTCTGTGGGTCTATTTTTGTGCCAATACCAAATTCTCTTGATTACTGTGGCTTTGTAGTAGAGCTTGAAGTCAGGGAGCATAATTCACCCTGTTTATTCCTCCTTCTCAGGATTGCTTTGGTTATTCGGGGTCTTTTGTGGTTCCATATGAATTTTAGAATTATGTGTTCGAGTTCATTGAAGAAAGCTGTTGGTATATATATATTTTTATCTGAACATGTCTTTATTTCACCTTAATTTTCAAAGGACATTTTTACTGCATAGAATTCTATATTAACATGTTTTCTATTTCAGCACTTTCACAATCTTGCTCCAGTGTCTTCTGGCATCTGTTTCTTGAGAGAAATGTGTTGTCATTTGTGTTGCTTTCTCCTTGTATGTTAATGTGTCCTTTTTCCTCTGACTACTGTTTAGGTTTTCTCTTTATCCTCAGTTTTTAGCACTTGGAATATTATGTTTCTAGGTGTGTGTTGGTATTTATCCTACTTGAGGTTTGCTGAGTTATTAGGATCTGTAGGATGATGTTTTCTGCCAAATTTGGGAAATCGGGCCCTTACTTTTTTTTTAAGTTTATTTTGATATCATTAATCTACAGTTAAATGAGTAATATTATGGTGATAACACTACCCCTTCATCAGGTCCCCCCCCAACCCCATTACAGTCACTGTCCATCAGCGTAGTGAGATGCCATAGAGTCACTACTTGTCCTCTCTGGGTTGTACAGCCCTCCCCGTGCCCTCCTAACATTACATCTGCTAATCATGATGTCCCTTTTTCCCCTTGCACCTCCCTTCCCACCCATCCTCCCCAGTCCCTTTCCCTTTGGTAAATATTAGTCTGTCCTTGGCTTCCGTGAGTCTGCTGCTGTTTTGTTCCTTCAGTTTTTTTCTCAGTTCTTATACTCCACATATGAGTGAAATCATTTGGTACTTGTCTTTTTCAGCATGGCTTATTTCACTGAGCATAATACCCTCTACCTCCATCCATGTTGTTGCAAATGGTAGGATTTGTTTTCTTCTTACAGCTGTATAATATTCCATTGGATATATGTACCACTTCTTCTTTAACCATTCATCTACTGATGGACACTCAGGTTGCTTACATTTCTTGGCTATTGTAAATAGTGCTGCGATAAACATAGGGATGCATCTGTCTTTTTCAAACTGGGCTGCAACATTCTTAGGGTAAATTCCTAGCAGTGGAATTCCTGGGTCAAATGGTATTTCTATTTTGAGTTTTTTGAGGAACCTCGATACTGCTTTCCACAATGGTTGAACTAATTTGCATTCCCACCAGCAGTGTAGGAGGGTTCCCTTTTCTCCACATCCTCGCCAACATTTGTTGTTGTTTGTGTTTTGGATGTTGGCCATCCTCACTAGTGTGAGGTGATATCTCATTGTGGTTTTAATCTGCATTTCTCTGATGATTAGCGATGTGGAGCATCTTTTCATGTGCCTGTTGGCCATCTGAATTTCTTCTTTGGAGAAGTGTCTATTCATGTCCCTCTGCCCATTTCTTAATTGGATTATTTGCTTTCTGTTTGTTAAGGTGCATGAGTTCTTTATATATTTTGGATGTCAACCCTTTATCAGATACGTTTTTTGTGAATATATTCTCCCATACTGTAGGATGTCTTTTTGTTCTACTGATGGTGTCCTTTGCTGTACAGAAGCTTTTCAGCTTGATATAGTCCCACTTGTTCATTTTTGCTTTTGTTTCCCTTGCCCGGGGAGATATGCTCATGAAGAAGTCGCTCATGTTTATGTCCAAGAGCTTTTTGCCTGTATTTTTTTCTAAGAGTTTAATGGTTTCATGACTTACATTCAGGTCTTTGATCCACCTTGAGTTTACCTTTGTGTATGGGGTTAGACAGTAGTCCAGTTCCTTCTCTTACATGTAGCTGTCCAGTTTTTCCAACACCAGCTGCTGAAGAGGCCGTCATCTCCCCAATGTATATCCAAGGCACTCTTATTAAATATTAATTGAGTGTATGTGTTTGGGTTGATGTTTGGATTTTCTATTCTATTCCACTGGTCTGTGGGTCTGTTTCTGTGCCAATACCAAATTGTCTTGATTACTGTGGCTTTGTAGTAGAGCTTAAGTCAGGGAGCATAATTTCCCCTGTTTTATTCCTCCTTCTCAGGATTGCTTTGGCTATTCGGGGTCTTTTGTGGTGCCATATGAATTTTAGAATTATGTGTTCGAGTTCATTGAAGAAAGCTGTTGGTAGTTTGATAGGGATTGCATTGAATCTCTAGATTGCTTTGGGTAATATAGCCATTTTGACAATATTTATTCTTCCTAGCCAAGAGCATGGGATGAATTTCCATTTGTTAGTGTCCTCTTTAATTTCTCTTAGGAATGTCTTGTAGTTTTCAGAGTACAGGTCTTCCACTTCCTTCGTTAGGTTTATTCCTAGGTATTTTATTCTTTTTGATGCAATTGTGAATGGAATTGTTTTTCTGATTTTTCTTTCTGTTAGTTCATCATTAGTGTATAGGAAAGCAACAGATTTCTGTGTGTTAATTCTGTAACCTGCAACTTTGCTGAATTCAGATATTAGTTCTAGTAGTTTTGGAGTGGAGTCTTTAGGGTTTTTTATGTACAATATCATGTCATCTGCAAATAATGACAATTTGACTTCTTCTTTACCAATCTGGATGCCTTGTATTTCTTTGTTTTGTCTGATTGCCGTGGCTAAGACCTCCAATACTATGTTGAATAACAGCGGAGAGAGTGGGCATCCCTGTCTTGTTCCCGATCTTAGATGAAAAGCTTTTAGCTTCTCGCCATTCAGTATGATGTTAGCTGTGGGTTTGTCATATATGGCCTTTATGATGTTGCGGTACTTGCCCTCTATACCCATTTTGTTGAGAGTTTTAATCATGAGTGGATGCTGAATTTTGTCAAATGCTTTTTCAGCATCTATGGAGATGATCATGTGGTTTTTGTTCTTCTTTTTGTTGATGTGGTGGGTGATGTTGATGGATTTTGTATGTTGTACCATCCTTGCATCCCTGGGATAAATCCCACTTGATCATGGTGTATAATCCTCTTAATGTAATTTTGAATTCGTTTTGCTAATATTTTGTTGAGTATTTTTGCATCTACGTTCATCAGGGATATTGGTCTGTAATTTTCTTTTTTGGTGAGCTCTTTGCCCGGTTTTGGAATTAGAATGATACTGGCTTCATAGAATGAGTTTGGAAGTATTCCCTCCTCTTCTATTTTTTGGAAAACTTTAAGGAGAATGGGTGTTATTTCTTCTCTATGTCTGGTAGAATTCAGAGGTGAATCCATCAGGTCCGGGGGTTTTGTTCTTGGGTAGTTTTTTGATTACCGATTCAATTTCGTTGCTGGTGATTGGTCTGTTTAGTTTTTCTGTTTCTTGCTTGGTCAGTCTTGGAAGGTTGTATTTTTCTAAAAGTTGTCCATTTCTTCTATGTTTTCCAGCTTGTTAGCATATAGATTCTCATAATATTCTCTTATGATTCTTTGTATTTCTGTGGGGTCCGTCGTGATTTTCCTTTCTCATTTCTGATTGTGTTTATGTGTGTAGATTCTCTTTTTCTCTTAATGAGTCTGGCTAGGGGTTTATCTATTTTGTTTATTTTTTCAAAGAACCAGCTCTTGGTTTCATTGATTTTTCTATTGTTTTATTCTTCTCAATTTTATTTATTTCTTCTCTAATCTTTATTATGTCCCTCCTTCTGGTGACTTTGGGCCTCATTTGTTCTTCTTTTTCCAACTTCAGTAATTGTGTCTTCAGACTATTCATTTGGGAATGTTCTTCCTTCTTTAAATAGGCCTGGTTTGCAATATACTTTCCTCTTAGAACTGCCTTTGCTGCGTCCCACAGAAGTTGTGGCTTTGTGTTGTTGTTGTCATTAGTCTCCATATATTCTTTGATTTCTGTTTTGATTTGGTCGTTAACCCATTGATTAATTAGGAGAGTGTTGTTAAGTCACCATGTATTTGTGAGCCTTTTTGATTTCTTTCTAAAATTTATTTCTAGTTTTATACCTTGGTGATCTGAGAAGTTGGTTGGTAGGATTTCAATATTTTTGAAATTACTGAGGTTCTTTTTGTGGCCTAGTGTGTGGTCTATTCTGGAAAATGTTCCATGTGCACTTGAGAAGAATGTGTATCCTGTTGCTTTTGGGTGTAGAGTTCTGTAGATGTCTGTTAGGTCCATCAGTTCCAGTGTGTTGTTCAGTGCTTCTGTGTCTTTACTTATTTTCTGTCTGGTTGATCTGTCCTCTGGAGTGAGTGGTGTGTTGAAGTCTCCTAAGATGAATACATTGCTGTCTATTTCCTCCTTTAATTCTGTTAGTATTTGTCTCACATATGCTGGCGCTCCTGTGTTGGGTGCATATATATTTATAATGGTTATATCTTCTTGTTGGACTGACCCCTTTATCATTATGTAATGTCCTTCTTTATCTTTTGCTACTTTCTTCGTTTTGAAGTCTATTTTGTCTGATACAAGTACTGCAACACCTGCTTTTTTCTCTTTGTTGTTTGCATGAAATATCTTTTTCCATCCCTTCACTTTTAGTCTGTGTATATCTTTGGGTTTGAGGTGAGTTTCTTGTAGGCAGCATATAGATGGGTCTTGCTTTTTTATCCATTCTGTTACTCTGTGTCTTTTGATTGGTGCATTCAGTCCATTTACATTTAGGGTGATTATTGATAGATATATACTTATTGCCATTGCTGGCTTTAGATTCGTGGTTACCAAGGGTTCAAGGGTTGCTTCTTTACTATCTAACAATCTAACTTAACTTTCTTGTTAAGTTATTGTAAACACAGTCTGATGTTTCTTTATTTCTCTCCCTTCTTATTCCTCCTCCTCCATTCTTTCTATATAGGTGTTTTATTCTTTGCCTTTAGTTAGTATTTGGATGGTCTGCTTTCTTTGCTATGATTTTATTTTCTCTGGTGACATCTTTTTAGCCTTAAGTGTACTTCCATCTAGAGCAGTCCATTTAAGATATCCTGTAGTGGTGGTTTATGAGAGGCAAACTCTCTCAACTTTCGTTTGTCTGGAAATTGTTTAATCCTCCATCATATTTAAATGATAATCGTGCTGGATACAATATTCTTGGTTCGAGGCCCTTCTGTTTCATAACGTTAAATATATCATGCCATTCTCTTCTAGCCTGTAAGGTTTCTGTTGAGAAGTCTGATGTTAGTCTGATGGGTTTTCCTTTGTTTTTTTTTCTCTAGCTGCCTTTAATCCTCTGTCCTTATCTTTGATCTTTGCCATTTTAATTATTATGCGTCTTGGTGTTGTCTTCCTGGGGTCCTTTGTGTTAGGAGATCTGTGGGCTTCCATGGACTGCATGACTACTATTTCCTTCCCCAGCATGGGGAAGTTTTCAGCAATTATTTCTTCAAAGACACTTTCTATCCCTTTTTCTCTCTCTTCTTCCTCTGGTATTCCTATATTGCAAATATTGTTCCGTTTGGATTGGACATACAGTTCTTTTAATATTCTTTCATTCCTAGAGATCCTTTTATCTCTCTCTGCCTCAGCTGCTCTGTGTTCTTCTTCTCTGATTTCTATTGCATTAACAGTCTCTTGCATCTCGTCCAGTCTGCTGCTGAGCCCGTCGATGGCTTGTCTCATTTCTGCATTATCTTTCCTGACTTCCCTCACTTCCTCCCTTAGCTCTTGCATATTTCTCTGTAGATCCATCAGCATGGTTATGACTTTTATTCTGAATTCTTTTTCAGGAAGATGCTGCATTTCCATCCCTTCAGTTTCCTTCTCAGAGGGTGTGTGTCTTGGTGATTTCTGTCTGTATCATGTTCTTCTGTCTTGTCATGTTGATAGGAGTGGTCGTTGGTAGGTGCCCCGTATGTCAGCTGGGCTCTTTAAGGTTTAAAAAAAAGAAAAACACCAAAAAAAAAACCAAGCAAGCCAAAAAAAATAGAAGGAAGAGAAAGAAAAGAGAGAAAGAAGAAAGAAAGAAATGTAAGAAAAGGAAAGTGAAAAAAAAGAAAACAAGGGCAAGAAAAACAAACGAGCAAAAAAAAGGGGGGGCAAGAAATAAAACAAACAAGGGGGAAAAAAAGGCAAGATATAAAACGAATGAGCAAAAAAAAAGCTCACCTACTGTGGATTCTCTAAGCATGCTGTAAGTGTCGCTGTTGCTCCACTAATTCACAGTCGCAGCCACGCCGCTTTTTGGCCGAGTTGGGAATGAATGGGAGGCTCTTGTTTTCAGTATAAAGTTCCAGCGTGTCTGTTCCCTTCTCTCCGTCACCAGCAACAGGGACTGAAGTTCCCCAGGACTTCCAGCCTGCAGGGCTGAGCTCGCTGGGGCGATGGTGTTCCCTCGCTGGCCCCCCCCGCCTCTCCGAGACCGCTGCAAACGGCGCACGCTTTTCTCTTGACCCTGGGCGCTGGCTGCACAGTCCCTGTGCATTCCCAGCTCTAAACCTGCACCTCCTGCCTCTCCAATGTCTGAGGCACCGCACGATGTGTGTCAGCGCTCCCGGCGCAGACCACCGGGGCTGGTTATTTTGCGGACCTGCTCTTGCACTCCCTCCCAGCTCCAAATCCTCTCCTCCTGCCGGCGCGCTGGGGTGGGGGAGTGAGTGCTCGGGTCCTGCTGGGTCGCGGCTCTGTATATTACCCGCCTCTTGGGGTGCCGATTCCTCTCGGGTGTAGCTGCACGCTGTGCGCTTTCTTGTGTATTCTGGCCTCTCTTTTAGGAGTAGTTGTATTTACTGTATTTTCGTAGATAAATACAGTGTTCGGAGGAGATTGCTGCCACCCTGCTCACACCACCATCTTCCCGGAAGAGTCCTTAGCTGTTGGTATTTTGATTGGGATTGCGTTGAATCTGTAGATTGCTTTAGGTAGTATAGCCATTTTGAAAATATTTATTCTTCCTAGCCAAGAGCATGGGATGCATTTCCATTTTTTAGTGTCCTCTTTAATTTCTCTTAGGAGTGTCTTGCAGTTTCAGAGTACAGGTCTTTCACTTCCTTCGTTAGGTTTATTCCTAGGTATTTTATTCCTTTTGATGCAATTCTGAATGGAATTGTTTTTCTGATTTCTCCTTCTGTTAGTTCATCGTTAGTGTATAGGAAAGCAACAGATTTCTGTGTGTTAATTTTGTATCCTGCAACTTTGCTGAATTCAGGTATTAGTTCTAGTAGTTTTGGAGTGGAGTCTTTAGGGTTTTTTATGTACAATATCATATCATCTGCAAATCATGACAATTTGACTTCTTCTTACCAATCTGGATGCCTTGTATTTCTTGGTTTTGTCTGACTGCCGTGGCTAGGACCTCCAATACTATGTTGAATAACAGTGGAGAGAGTGGGCATCCCTGTCTTTTTCCGCTTCTCACTGTTAAGTATGATGTGAGCTGTGAGTTTGTCATATATGGCCTTTATGATGTTGAGGTACTTGCCATCTATACCCATTTTGTTGAGAGTTTTTATCATGAATGGATGCTGAATTTTGTCAAATGCTTTTTCAGCCTCT
This sequence comes from Smutsia gigantea, assembly GCA_032199065.1. Classification (NCBI taxonomy): domain Eukaryota; kingdom Metazoa; phylum Chordata; class Mammalia; order Pholidota; family Manidae; genus Smutsia; species Smutsia gigantea. Next base: position 8,575 of record JAVSCE010005703.1, read on the forward strand.
ATGGAGATGATCATGTGGTTTTTCTTCTTCTTTTTGTTAATGTGGTGGATGATGTTGATGGATTTTCGAATGTTGTACCATCCTTGCATCCCTGGGATGAATCCCACTTGAACATGGTGTATGATCCTCTTGATGTATTTTTGAAATCAGTTTGCTAATATTTTGTTGAGTATTTTTGCATCTGCGTTCATCAGGGATATTGGTCTGTAATTTTCTTTTATGGTGAGGTCTTTGCCCGGTTTTGGTATTAGAGTGATGCTGGCTTCATAGAATGAGTTTGGAAGTATTCCCTCCTCTTCTATTTTTTGGAAAACTTTAAGGAGAATGGGTAGTATTTCTTCTGTATATGTCTGGTAGAATTCAGCGGTGAATCCATCTGGTCCGGGGGTTTTGTTCTTGGGTAGTTTTTTGATTACCGAATCTATTTCATTGCTGGTGATTGGTCGGTTTAGTTTTTCTGTTACTTGTTTGGTCAGTCATGGAAGGTTGTATTTTCTAAGATGTTTTCCATCTCTTCTAGTTTTTCCAGCTTGTTAGCATATAGGTTCTCATAATATTCTCTTATGATTCTTTGTATTTCTGTGGGGTCCCTCATTATATTTCCTTTCTCATTTCTGATTCTGTTTATGTGTGTAGATTCTCTTTTTCTCTTAATGAGTCTGGCTAGGGGTTTATCTATTTTGTTTATTTTTTGAAAGAACCAGCTCCTGGTTTCATTGATTTTTTCTATTGTTTTATTCTTCTCAATTTTATTTATTTCTTCTCTGATTTTTATTATGTCCCTCCTTCTGGTGACTTTGGGCCTCATTTGTTCTTCTTTTTCCAATTTCAGTAATTGTGTCTTTAGACTATTCATTTGGGAATGTTCTTCCTTCTTTAAATAGGCCTGGATTGCAATATACTTTCCTCTTAGAACTGCCTTTGCTGCGTCCCACAGAAGTTGTGGTTTTGCGTTGTTGTTGTCATTAGTCTCCATATATTCTTTGATTTCTGTTTTGATTTGGTCGTTAACCCATTGATTAATTAGGAGAGTGTTGTTAAGTCTCCATGTATTTGTGAGCCTTTTTGATTTCTTTCTAAAATTTATTTCTAGTTTTATACCTTTGTGATCTGAGAAGTTGGTTGGTAGGATTTCAATATTTTTGAAATTACTGAGGTTCTTTTTGTGGCCTAGTATGTGGTCTATTCTGGAAAATGTTCCATGTGCACTTGAGAAGAATGTGTATCCTGTTGCTTTTGGGTGTAGAGTTCTGTAGATGTCTGTTAGGTCCATCTGTTCTAGTGTGTTGTTTAGTGCCTCTGTGTCTTTACTTATTTTCTGTCTGGTTGACCTGTCCTTGGAGTGAGTGGTGTATTGAAGTCTCCTAAAATGAATGCATTGCTTTCTATTTCCTCCTTTAATTCTGTTAGTATTTGTTTCAGAAATACCGGTGCTCTTGTGTTGGGTGCATATATATTTATAATGGTTATATTTTCTTGTTGAACTGACCCCTTTATCATTATGTAATGTCCTTCTTTATCTCTTGCTACTTTATTTGTTTTGAAGTCTATTTTGTCTGATACAAGTACTGCAGCACCAGCTTTTTTCTCTTTGTTGTTTGCATGAAATTTCTTTTTCCATCCCTTCACTTTTATTCTGTGTATGTCTTTGGTTTTGAGGTGAGTCTCTTGTAAGCTGCATAGTGATGGGTCTTGCTTTTTTATCCATTCTGTTACTCTGTGTCTTTTGATTGGTGCATTCAGTCCATTTACATTTAGGGTGATTATCGAAAGATATGTACTTATTGCCATTGCTGGCTTTAGATTCGTTGTTTCCATGTTATTATGTGTCTTGGTGTTGTCTTCCTTGGGTTCCTTGTGTTGGGAGATCTGTGGGCTTCCATGGACTGCGAGAGTATTTCCTTCCCCAGCATGGGGAAGTTTTCAGCAATTATTTCTTCAAAGACACTTTCTATCCCTTTTTCTCTCTCTTCTTCCTCTGGTACTCCTGTAATGCAAATATTGTTCCATTTGGATTGGTCACACAGTTCTCTTAATATTCTTTCATTCCTAGAGATCCTTTTATCTCTCTCTGCCTCAGCTTCTCTGTATTCCTGTTCTCTGATTTCTATTCCATTAACAGTCTCTTGCATCTTGTCTAGTCTGGTGCTAAGCCCATCAATTGCTTGTCTCATTTCTGCATTGTCTTTCTTCACTTCCCTCACTTCCTCCCTCAGCTCTTGCATATTTCTCTGTAGGTCCATCAGTATGGTTATGACTTTTATTCTGAATTCTTTTTCAGGAAGATTGTGCTTTTCCATCCCTTCCGTCTCCCTCTCTGGTGTCTGGGTCTGGATAAGCTTTGTTTTCCCATGTTCCTCTCTCTTTTCATGGTGATAGAAGTGGTCACTGGTAGGTGCCACGTATGGCAGCTGGGCTCTTTAAGACTTTAAAAAAAAAAGAAGAGAAAGAAAAGAGAAAAAAAACATCAACAACAAAAAAAAACAAAAAAATGCCCACTCAGGGTAGATTCTGTGAGGATGCTGTAGGTGGCGTTGTTGCTCCACTATTCCGCAGCTGTGGCTGCGCTCCACATTGCCCTTTGTAGCTCTGGCCGGGGTGGGAACGAATGGGAGGCTGCTGATCTCTTTTGGACGTCTCAGTGCGGCTACTTTTTTCCCAGTCGCCAGCCAAGGGGTCCAAAATTCCCCAGGACTCCCAGCCTGCTGGGCTTAGTATGCTGGGACGATTCTGCTCCTCCACTGGGCTCCTGTCCCTTTAAGACGGCTAAAAAAAACCACACGCTTTTCTTTTGTCCAGGGGAGCTGGCTGCGGGGACGCGGTGCCTTCCCCGGCTCAGGTCCTGCACCCTCTGTCTCTCCAATCTCTGATACACCACGCGATGTGTGTCAGTGCTCCCGGTGCAGATCACCAGGGTTGGTTTTTTCACGGGCCTGTATTTCCATTCTGTATCATCTCCTCCCGCCAGTGCGCTGGGGTGGGGGAGTGCTCGGTTCCCGCCGGGACGTGCCTCCATATGTTACCTGCCTCATGGGGTGCCAAGTCCTCTCAGGTTTAGATGCAGGCTGGGTACTGTCCTGTATCTTCTGGTCTCTCTTATAGGAATAGTTGTATTTGTTGTATTTTCATAAATATGTATGGTTTGGGGAGGAGATTTCTGCCACCCTGCTCACACCACCATCTTCCTGGAACCTCAATAGTTCAATCTTTTAATAATGAGTTTTCAAATCAGTTCTCTGTATTAGTTCACAAGGGCTGCCATAGCAGAATACCACAGACATGGTGGCTTAAACAGAAATTTATTTCTCACAATTCTGGAGGCCATAAGTTCAAGGTAAATGTGTCTGCAGGGTTGGTTTCCCCTCAGATTCTCTCTGGCTTGCAGATGAACCCCTTCTTGCTACGTCTTCACACTGTCTTTCCTCTGTGCATGTTGACTGTGTCGTAATCTTCTTTTCTCGTATGCCACCAGCCATATTGGATTAAGGCCCACTCTAATGATCATTTTCACTTAATCATCTTTTTAGAATAAAAGCTCTATCTCCAAATATAAACACATTCTGAAGTACTGAGGTTTAGAGCTTTGACATAGGATTTGTGGGGTAGAGGGGCATAATTCAGCCAATATTTTAGGCTAAAAAAGGGATTCCCTTGTGTCTGTACTTGGAGTGTGAGGTGGAGAAACTCAGCCAGTTACCTTCATTGACTAAAAAGTAGTCATTTAACAGTGAATGCTAATTATGTGCTCAATACACTGTTTAGTGGACTGTGTAAGATAAAAGTGTAAGACAGGCCTTCAACAGCAGAGTTTGAACTGATTAAGCCAAATAATAGAAACAAACTTTTGTTTACTTTTCTAGGTATTTTTCTAGATAATTGCTCAGTCCTACTCTTTTTATTTGTAAGTTTAGAGCCTCTCTTAGTTTTCCTGAGTTCTTACTTTAAAAGGTATTTGAATTTGCTGAAGAAGCCTTCTTAGCAGAGCTAAAGTTGGCAACACTGGCTTTTTTTTCTTGTGTGTTGAATTTTTTCAGTCCCAAAGGAGCTGTTAAAATCAAATAGTGTTCTTAAAAGTAACTTCTTAGTTTAATGTTTTTATAACTAATGACCCAGCATCTGATGTGCTTATAATGTTGGCCTTGCAACCTTGAAATTTTTCCTTGGTGTAGCCAAGTCTTTGCAGTGATGCCTGGGATGATTCAGTGAGTGTATTGGGAATTATATTCTGCCCTAGCTGGCAGGTTCTCTATTTCATTGTGTTCTTTTTCAAAAAACTGTCATTACTGAGCCAGGAATTAAGAGCATAAATTCAAATTTCCTTTGAAAGTTTATTTTACTGAATTTAGATTTGGCAAGAGCCACATTTTATAATTCACTCAACTTCATATTTTCATCCCCCAGTAAATCATTGTGAATTAATGTCAGCTGTTACAGATAAACTAAGATTACTCAGTGGACTGGTCCATCCTTCTTGAAACATCTTACATGTCATCTGATGAGTTTGCATTGTTATTCTGCAGGTAATGGGGAGCAAAACTGAACTCGATCAGTGTCCTTTTTAAGGAAGATAGTGTTGATGGAATTTTGAAGGATCAATATTTGAGGAATGAGGAGGAAGTTTAGGAGCAAGCAAATTAGGTGGAGTAAAGTGCAGTAACCCAGGGAAGGGAAACTGAAACCTGAAAGTCTGAAGAAAGACAACGGCAATGGAAATAAAAGTAAGGATCAGACTGGTCTTGTCCATCTCATGTCAGTGCTGCCTCACTATTCATGGAATTATGTGAGAAACTATTGACCCGTTCTACCCCCAAGATTCCATGAACTCGGATTCTGTGACCACATAATAACCCTGCATTCCAGAAGAGAGCATTTCCCTGTAAGTGTAAGTACATATAAGAATGCTTCAGATATATCTTTATATATTTAAGAAGTGAGATCATCTCTCCCACCTCAAGTTAATATATCACTTGAAAGGGAAGGAGTAGATCTGTTTACTTGAACACAAACTAATTTTTTTTTTTGGTAAGTCTCTGATATGGAAGCACAGTAATGCTTATGAGGGTAGTCTCCTTCAATGGTTACTACATATTCAAGGCCTACACTTGTGCTCTATAGGACAATGAGTTTTAGTTTCTGTTAACTGAGCTCAGAATAAGAATGTCATAGAAAATTTAGAAGTAAAACTATGAGAAAATCAGAGAATAGGAAACAAAATAAGATAACATGGTACTAAAGATACTGAATTACTGAATTAAAATAGAAGATACTGAATATCTTGATTGAAATAGAAGATATTGAATTGCTGAATAAATTCTCATTGTTTCCCAAATTCAAAGGATTTAGTGTAGTTATAATTGAAGAAATATACTGTGAAAGAAGTAAGCAGGCAGTTAGACATATGGAGACCATTGGTGATTCAATGGTGGCAGGTATGGGAGAAAAAATGAAATGATATGCAGATGGAGAACACATATTTTGCAGCATTCATAGGTAATCACATATAGCTTATCCCTAACAGGTAAGTGTATCATTACTTATATTTACATATTTTATTTACCAAACACTTATATGTCACTTATACTCACTCACTCAAACCTTATAATAACCCCATGAAGTAGGTACTTTTATTATTCCCATTTTACGGAAAGGGAAACAGAGAAGTTAAGCAGTTAGCCCACAGCCAGCTGGTAAGTAGCAAAGCCAAGGATTCAAGCCCAGGCAGTCTGACTGAGTCCATGTTCTTAACCAATACACTATGCTGCCTTTCTTAAGTCTGAAGGTGGGAGAGAAAGTAATGTTTCTTAATACTATGGCTTGATCTAGGGGAATCTCAACAAGACTGTCAAATATTTGTGCATACTCATAAATGTAAATGCCAGCCTAAAGCTGTCATAGTATTTACAGTTGTCTATTTCCTCTATGGCTGATGGTTAATTCATTCATTCCTGTTGTTAGGTATTAGGGATGCAAAGATGTATTAGACATGGTTCCTGCTTTCAAGAAATGCATGGTCTAGAAGGGGGATTAAAAAAGTATACCAAATGCTTTACTAGAGTATGATAAGTACTAGGATACTAGTATACATAGGCTCTCATGTGAGCATAGACACTGGACATCTAAATCATAGTGCATCAGGGAAAGCTTCCCAGCAGAAGTGTTATTTGTGATGGGTCTTGAAGGATGAATAAGACTTAGAAATACAGGGAATGAAAGAGCATTGTAGGCAGAGGGAGCAGTAAAGGCAAAGCCACAAGTAAAGGAAAATACCATATATTTGAGGAACTGCAAGTAGTTCATTAGGATAAGGGTATCAAATGAGGAAGAGGCAGGTGAGGAAAAGACTTAGATGCCAATCATGAACCTTGCATGATAAGTCAAGGAGCTTGAACTTTGTCCTGAAAGCTGAAGGGAAGGTTGAAGCTTTAATCAGGGAGGCATGTAATTGTTTTTTTCTTGAAACAATAATTCAGGCAAATATGAAAGATAGAATGGATCAAATACATAGACATATTTTGAAACTATTGCAATCATCCAGGCAACTAGCTATGGAATTTTGAATGAGGGCAATAGCAAAGTGAATGGATAAGAGGAGAAAAACTAAAAAGATATGTCTGATTAGCATATATGAGATAAAACGATTGTGTGTAATTAGGGAGGCTTGGAACTCACAAGAGAGATTTTGTTTGGACGTAGATGACAGTAGATGAAGCCGTGAGCTTGGGAGGTCATCCTGGAACACTACATGGAATGATGAAAAAGATGGCCTAGCACATAGGAACACCAGTATGTAGGGGGTGATCTGGGGAAGAAGAGCCAATTGAAGACACTGACAAGAAATCTTAAGAGAAAGTAAGAAGATATAATATTGTCATAGAAACCGAGAGAGAGTAGAGTTTCCATAGAAAGGATTTTGGTCAACCTTAGCAAAAGTTGTAAACATTCAAATAAGGTAAATAAGAGCAGAAAAGTGCCCATTAATTTATAAGATGGTGACCCTGGTGACCTATGAGAAAAAACTTAGTACAGTAGTTAGAAGAAAGCCAAATGGTGGTAGATTGAGAAGGCAGAAAGATGTGACAAATTAGAAACCTAAGTATAGACAACTATTTTAAGAAATTTGGCAAAAAAAATGTGGGTGAGGGGAAGATGTGAAAGAGTAACAGCTAGTATGATCAGGGAAATAACTTTTCTCTTTCTTAGAACTAGAAGAGCCTTGAGCAGGATAATGAGAAGAAATTGTTGAAGGAAAGAAATGAAAGATACAGAAGAGAGGAGATAACCAATGAAAGAATTCTCTTGGGAGTCCAGAGGTAATAGAGTCCAGTGTAAACTGGAGGGACTAGCTTTGGATGGGAGAGACAATACTTCCATTAAAATTAAAATACAGGTAAGAAGGGAATGGATGCAGATACGACTTTGGTGTGAGAGGGAGAAGTTGAAGAAGTTCTTACTTAATGGTCTCAGTTGGCTTAGTGATTAGGGGAGGCTATCTGCTTTGCCTGGGAAGACGAGGGTCACAAAGGAAAGTGTCTGCCAGGTGCCACCTTCCTCAGTAAGTCTGATAGAATTCCTAGCACAATGTCTTTCCTGTAATACACTTAGGTAGTCAGCGGCCAAATGAACAAATAGTTTATCATCAAATGATAATATACGCTCACAGAAATAGAATAATAAAGTAGAATATTATCCATAGAAATGGGAATATGAAGTGGAAGTATGAAACCAGTATGGTGGTTTGAAGTAGACATTAAAAAGATTGAATCAGGAAAGGACTAAAACACAGAAGGTCGTAAGAGGAGCATATAATACAGTCTAGAAGTATTTTGCCTTAAAACATTAGTTTTTACTTTATGCAAAGCAGTTGGGATGCACTATCTTATTAGATCTGATGTTCCTATGCTCCCAGCATTTATTTAAAGAGACACAAGCTAGGCTCTTGTATCCTTGGTGTAATGATGAAAGCAAACAAGTTAGTCTTACCTCTACTTTTGTTGTAAGTCCATTGATTCATTAGGGACCATTGGTATATAGTCAAAGACATATGAAAACATTTACAAACTGAAAAATGAATTTTTTGGCTTCAATATATGAAAATAAAGCTACAATACTAAAACTAATAACATTCTGTCAATTTCGTTAACTGTCAAATTTAGTATTCATAAAACTGTCAGTGACAGTCTAAAATAATTTGTTGGCTAGCTCTTCTCACTTCAAAACTGCTCATGATATGTACAGTGATTTGCCAGAAATCATAGCTAAATAATTTGCTATACAAAATAATATATTTTTGCAAAACAAGTTAAAATCAAAAACATAAAAATTCAACTTACACCTAAGTGTGTGTGTGTGTGTGTAAAAAATGGGATGATATGGTACAGGTTAAAAGTCTGTTGTGATGTTGAAAAGGTGTGAAACATAAAAGGTGTAGGACCTCTGACTCTTTAAAAAGGCCTGCTTTCTATTCCCTCTCACTAGTAAGCAGTATGGCTCAGTTGTCCCTGAGACAAACTGGGAAACTTATTCACTTCAATAATCTGGTTCTTCCAGTTATTTGCCTTTCTATTTCTTATTGAGAAATAGAAATCTTTGTTCCCAATTTGGTGACAAATATGGGAATCTTGTCCACTACCTTGAACTCATATTATGCTTAAGGGAAGCACAGAAACTAAAATTCCCTTAGTTGTTTTTTGGGATATATGAGAGGGCTGGTTCCTGGAACTGAAAAGATAATATGTAGTATCCAGATCATCTATATTCTCTTCCAGAATCTGTCCCCTACTCTATGGTAGGAAACCCAGAGAGTCCGAGGCACTAACATCATGCTAATGCCCTTGCCTGCATTTCCCTTTTCCAACCTGCAAATTAAGGCTATGGTTTGTAACAAGGAAGGCTGTCTTCCAGCAGCTCTGTGGCCCTGAAAAGTTCTTTTGTCACATTAGACTGCATCACAGGATGTAAGTGGAGTATCTGGATGTAGTACAATGGCAGAGGGCGTGCTAGAACGAGAAGGCACTATCAGAGCACAGGAATTCACAACCTGGGCAAGATAAGGTGAAGGAAAGGGAATAGAGAGAATGCTAAAAGACACCAAGTACAAAATAATGTGAGCTTTGGGCATAGGATCCTTAATCCTTGTCTTTTCCTGCATTATTATCTGTGCGTGGTATTGATTGAATAATATGCAGTATGAGAGAAATAACATAGATTATTTTGAGCTAGAAAGAACCTTAGTGTTGATACGGAAGTTCATTAGAAGCATTTTTGAATTCAGTACTCTCTGTGAACTATATAACTTTTACACTTAAATGCCCACTGAAACCCATCCAATTCACTGAGCAAAAATATATTGAATGCATAACCATCTATTTGAAATTTTACAAGAAATTAAATAGAGGGAGCTTTGGGTTTATATTCTGATCCTTGCCTGAATTCTGCCCCTCGCTTTTTGTATTGCATCAAAAAGGTACTTAGTGCCTTTCAATTTTCTCATTTGAAAATGGAAATTAAATTAGACCAGGTTCTGATGCCTAACATTCAGGTCCCCAAGCCTAATATGGACAGAGTGACCCCAGATGAAATTTTCAGTAATATTAATTAGTTAGGAAATATGAACTATTATGGCAATAGGTCCTAACCAGCTTGGCTGCTGCTTCTCCTGAGCGACTGATTACCTTCTTAGTGCTAGATGAACGGTCTTGGATCACTGACCAATTTAATTTGAATGCAATTAATTATATAAATGTGAGCTCTTCACATTTACTTTCATTAAAATCATGTCACAACCAAGTAGTGACTCTATGGCACCTCACTACGCTGATGGACAGTGACTGCAATGGGGTTGGGGGGGGGAACCTGATGAAGGGGGTAATGTAATCACCATAATATTACTCATTTAATTGTAGATTAATGATATCAAAATAAACTTTAAAAAAATCATGTCACAACAAAAAGGAAAAATATAGATTCTATAACATCCTTCTACACTGATGGACAGTGACTGCAATGGGGTATGTGGTGGGGACTTGATAATAGGGGGAGTCTAGTAACCATAATGTTGCTCATGTAATTGTATATTAATAATAGCAAAATAAAAAAATAAATTAAATAAATTTAAAAAAAAAAGGAAAAATATATAACTCAAGCCACATGCCCTTGCTCCAAGCACTAGTCACATCTAGTTCTCCTATGGTAGTCTTGAACTTGTTTTCAGCGCATCTTTATCATACACTTAAAAATTCCTTGGGCCTACATACATTCAGGAGTTCTGATTATGTGAGCTTCCATCTAAAAAACCTGGGTACCTCTACAATTCTATGATTTATTGCATGATTTAGGCAGTTCTATTTTTTACCTAAACCAGTAATATAAAGGTGGATCTCCTTATTTACTCCCAAATAATCAACTACATGGTTAATTTAAATTATTTTGGAGATGTCTTCTCTTTCTCCTTTACAAATAGGAATTTACCGACTGACAATGGCAGAAAAAATCTTAGAGAAATTAGATATTCTGGATGAGCAAGCAAAAATACTCTTGGCCAGAAGAACAAAGGTTTGTAAAATAAAAGCTAAAATTCAATTTAATTATTAAAAGCTTATCTTTTCAAATGGAATTATTAATTTTACTTTTTAGTTAGTGATGCATTAATGTGAAGGTATAAACTAACTTGAAAAAGCAAACAATTATATTAGTTGAGTCTTCTATGTAAGTGCATACTATGAAGAATTATTTTGGTATAAAGTGTGTGTGTTTGTGTGTGTATAAAGTGATGTTTATTTTGTCCTTTCCACAAGGACTTTTCCTATATGAAAAGTACTCATTTTTCACTGTTATTATACTTTGACTTTGCTGCAGAAAAACAGGCTTCAGTATCTAGTAAAGAAAAAGACTTTGGTTACACCCCTGACATTTGATTTTCAGTCGGAATTTGAAGAGGCTATTGGTACATCCACATCTACGACAGTATCAAAGATCACAGAAGACAAGTCATATGGTATTAAAAAAACAAAAAGGTAACCATCATAACTACTTCAAACTTTCAGCATTACTTTGGAAAGCATTACTTTAGATTTGTCTTAGTTTATGCAATCTATATTAAATGTACGTTTCGTCAAACATAGGTATATTTCATAACGGTTATGAGGTACAACATACTAGATTAGCGTTCTGAATAGTCCTCATGTATTAAATATTTATTATGATATTTCACCATTGCACATGTAATTGAAGATAGTAATTACAATTCTGAATTTTTAAAGAAAGACTTTTCTCAAGCTCTATTATATTGCTCCAAATCAATGTTAGGATTTATTTCAAACTTTAACCAATATACTAAAAAAAAAAAGTCTGCCTAGAAAACTAAGTAAGGCAGTTTTTCTGTGTATTTATAAGGGGTAGCCTGAATATGTCATATTTGGTCTTTGCTGGCATGGTGTATATGTGTAATGCTCTGTGATTTTTCTAAGCATCAGAAATGTAAAGAAGAGCCCAGATAAAAGAAATACTAAAATGCAGAATCAACAGAACTTCACGTCAGTTGGGTATTGGTGGTAGGGTGGATACTGTTCTTACTTCATTTATTCTGTGCAGCAATTTAATGTGTTAAGTGCAGTTTTACACATGAAAAATGTGTAATATTTCCTGGTGAGGCTAAATAATTTTCCCAATGTCACACAGTTAAGTGGCAGAAGGTGGATTTAAACTCTTAACCGTCGAATTTCAGGGCCTGTGGCATTGATCATCACCCTAATCAATAGAATGACTTCCAGCTTTGGGGTTTTGTGACTAGGTGCCCGAGGGCACATTGCACTTAGGTAGAGAATACGATGAAAAGCACATTGGGGTGGATGAGAAGAGATGAGTTTTATTTTGGATATGTTAAGTTTTAGATACCTATGGGGCATTCAGGTGGCAGTGTCTGGAAGACAGTTGGGCAAATAAGTCCAAATATAATGTCATTTGGACATGAAATGCAGATCAGTGAGATTTTTGTTATTTATGATATCAGAACATGTTTCCATTGTGAAGCTATACATTAAGAAGTTTGTTTCTAGCACAAATAAATATTAATGGTTTACAAAATTTAGCGTTATCACAAACTTCTTACATTACTACTTTGTTTTTATGTGGATATAGCCAACAGCCTTAGTTCAAAATCATTTCTAGAATTATCCAGGTCAAATGGAATATTTTAACCATATACAGAAAAATTTGTTTAAACCATAGTTAGGAATATGGGGAAGAAATAATATATATATATTATTATTATTTGTATTATATATTATAAAATTTTTATATTTTTGTTCATTTTAATATGTGTGTATATATATATGTATATTTCATTGTGGAACAGTATAAGATATGGCAAATGAGCCATTAAACACATTTAAAGGTAATGGGTAGAGACTTCTGGGAAGATGGCAGAGTAAGCAGGGTGGCAGAAATCTCCTCCCAACACTATATTTATGTACGATAACACAGCAAATACATCTATTCCTAAAAGAGAGATGAGAATACACAGGAAAGCGCACAGCGTGCAGCTACACCCGAGAGGACTCGGCACCCCAAGAGGCGGTCGTAAAGAGCCCAGCTGACATACGTGGCAACTATCAGTGACCAATTCTATAGCCATGAAAAGACAGAGGAATATGGTTCAGACCAAAATCAACCAGACAACCCCAGGGAGGGAGTCTGAAGGGATGGAAATGCACAGTCTTCCTGAAAAAGAATTCAGAATACAAGTCATAACCATGCTGATGGACCTACAGAGAAATGTGCAAGAGCTGAGGGAGGAAGTGAGGGAACTGAGGAAAGACAATGCAGAAATCAGACAAGCGATCGAACAGGCTTAACAGCAGAATGGATGAGATGCAAGAGACTGTTAATGGAATAGAAATCAGAGAACAGGAGTACAGAGCAGCTGAGGCAGAGAGAGATAAAAGGATCTCTAGGAATGAAAGAATATGAAGAGAACTGTGTGACCAATCCAAAAGGAACAATATTCGCATTACAGGAGTACCAGAGGAAGAAGAGAGAGAAAAAGGGATAGAAAGTGTCTTTGAAGAAATAATTGCTGAAAACTTTCCCTCGCTGGGGAAGGAAGTAGTCTCGCAGTCCACCGAAGCTCATAGATCTCCCAACACAAGGGACCCAAGGAAGACAACACCAAGACACATAATAATTAAGATGGCAAAGATCAAAGATAAAGACAGGGTATTAAAGGTAGCTAGAGAGAGAAAAAAGATCACCTACAAAGGAAAACCCATCAGACTATCATCAGACTTCTCAACAGAAACCTTACAGGCCAGAAGAGAATGGCATGATATATTTAACGTTAGGAAACAGAAGGGCCTCGAACCAAGAATATTGTATCCAGCACGATTATCATTTAAATATGATGGAGGGATTAAACAATTTCCAGACAAACGAAAGTTGAGAGAGTTTGCCTCTCATAAACCACCATTACAGGATATCTTAAATGGACTGCTCAAGATGGAAGCACACCTCAGGCTAAAAAGATGTCACCAGAGAAAATAAAATCATAGCAAAGAAAGCAGACCATCCAAATACTAACTAAAGGCAAAGAATAAAACACCTATTATAGAAAGAATGGAGGAGGAGGAATAAGAAGGGAGAGAAAGAAACATCAGACTGTGTTTACAATAGCTTAACAAGAAAGTTAAGTTAGATTCTTAGATAGTAAAGAAGCAACCCTTGAACCCTTGGTAACCACGAATCTAAAGCCAGCAATGGCAATGAGTACATATCTATCAATAATCACCCTAAATGTAAATGGACTGAATGCACCAATCAAAAGACACAGAGTAACAGAATGGATAAAAAAGCAAGACCCATCTATATGCTACCTACAAGAAACTCACCTCAAATCCAAAGATATACACAGACTAAAAGTGAAGGATGGAAAAAGATATTTCATGCAAACAACAAAGAGAAAAAAGCAGGTGTTGCAGTACTTGTATCAGACAAAATAGACTTCAAAACGAAGAAAGTAGCAAAAGATAAAGAAGGACATTACATAATGATAAAGGGGTCAGTCCAACAAGAAGATATAACCATTATAAAAATATATGCACCCAACACAGGAGCGCCAGCATATGTGAGACAAATACTAACAGAATTAAAGGAGGAAATAGACAGCAATGCATTCATCTTAGGAGACTTCAACACACCTCTCACTCCAGAGGACAGATCAACCAGACAGAAAATAAGTAAAGACACAGA
>JAVSCE010005704.1:0-18690 GCA_032199065.1 Smutsia gigantea
CTATGTTTTCCAGCTTGTTAGCATATAGATTCTCATAATATTCTCTTATGTTTCTTTGTATTTCTGTGGGGTCCGTCGTGATTTTTCCTTTCTCATTTCTGATTGTGTTTATGTGTGTAGATTCTCTTTTTCTCTTAATGAGTCTGGCTAGGGGTTTATCTATTTTGTTTATTTTTCAAAGAACCAGCTCTTGGTTTTATTGATTTTTTCTATTGTTTTATTCTTCTCAATTTTATTTATTTCTTCTCTAATTTTATTATGTCCCTCCTTCTGGTGACTTTGGGCCTCATTTGTTCTTCTTTTTCCAATTTCAGTAATTGTGTCTTTAGACTATTCATTTGGGAATGTTCTTCCTTCTTTAAATAGGCCTGATTGCAATATACTTTCCTCTTAGAACTGCCTTTGCTGCGTCCCACAGAAGTTGTGGCTTTGTGTTGTTGTTGTCATTAGTCTCCATATATTCTTTGATTTCTGTTTTGATTTGGTCGTTAACCCATTGATTAATTAGGAGAGTGTTGTTAAGTCTCCATGTATTTGTGAGCCTTTTTGATTTCTTTCTAAAATTTATTTCTAGTTTTATACCTTGGTGATCTGAGAAGTTGCTTGGTAGGATTTCAATATTTTTGAAATTACTGAGGTTCTTTCTGTGGCCTAGTATGTGGTCTATTCTGGAAAATGTTACATGTGCACTTGAGAAGAATGTGTATCCTGTTGCTTTTGGGTGTAGAATTCTGTAGATGTCTGTTAGGTCCATCTGTTCTAGTGTGTTGTTCAGTGCCTCTGTGTCTTTACTTATTTTCTGTCTGGTTGATCTGTCCTCTGGAGTGAGTGGTGTGTTCAAGTCTCCTAAAATAAATGCATTGCTGTCTATTTCCTCCTTTAATTCTGTTAGTATTTGTCTCACATATGCTGGCGCTCCTGTGTTGGGTGCATATATATTTATAATCGTTATATGTTGTTGTTGGACTGACCCCTTTATCATTATGCAGTGTCCTTCTTTATCTTTTGCTACTTTCTCCGTTTTGATGTCTATTTTGTCTGATACAAGTACTGCAACACCTGCTTTTTTCTCTTTGTTGTTTGCATGAAATATCTTTATCCATCCCTTCACTTTTAGTCTGTGTATATCTTTGGATTTGAGGTGAGTTTCTTGTAGGCAGCATATAGATGGGTCTTGCTTTTTTATCCATTCTGTTACTCTGTGTCTTTTGATTGGTGCATTCAGTCCATTTACGTTTAGGGTGATTATCGAAAGATATGTGCTTATTGCCATTGCTGGCTTCAGATTCGTGGTTACCAAGGGTTCAAGGGTTGCTTCTTTACTATCTAACAATCTAACTCAACTTTCTTGTTAAGTTATTGTAAACACAGTCTGATGTTTCTTTCTTTCTCTCCCTTCTTATTCCTCCTCCTCCATTCTTTCTATAATAGGTGTTTTATTCTTTGCCTTTAGTTAGTATTTGGATGGTCTGCTTTCTTTGCTATGATTTTATTTTCTCTGGTGACATCTTTTTAGCCTTAGGTGTGCTTCCATCTAGAGCAGTCCATTTAAGATATCCTGTAGTGGTGGTTTATGAGAGGCAAACTCTCTCAACTTTTGTTTGTCTGGAAATTGTTTAATCCCTCCATCATATTTAAATGATAATCGTGCTGGATACAATATTCTTGGTTCGAGGCCCTTCTGTTTCATAACGTTAAATATATCATGCCATTCTCTTCTGGCCTGTATGGTTTCTGTTGAGAAGTCTGATGATAGTCTGATGGGTTTTCCTTTGTAGGTGATCTTTTTTCCCTCTCTAGCTGCCTTTAATACCCTGTCTTAATCTTTGATCTTTGCCATCTTAGTTATTATGTGTCTTGGTGTTGTCTTCCTTGGGTCCCTTGTGTTGGGAGATCTATGAGCTTCGGTGGACTGCGTGACTACTTCCTTCCCCAGTGAGGGAAAGTTTTCAGCAATTATTTCTTCAAAGACACTTTCTATCCCTTTTTCTCTCTCTTCTTCCTCTGGTACTCCTATCATGCGAATATTGTTCCGTTTGGATTGGTCACACAGTTCTCTTAATATTCTTTCATTCCTAGAAATCCTTTTATCTCTCTCTGCCTCAGCTGCTCTGTACTCCTGTTCTCTGTTTTCTATTCCATTAACAGTCTCTTGCATCTCATCCATTCTGCTGTTAAGCCCGTCGATCGCTTGTCTAATTTCTGTATTGTCTTTCCTCAGTTCCCTCGCTTCCTCCCTCAGCTCTTGCACATTTCTCTGTAGGTCCATCAGCATGGTTATGACTTTTATTCTGAAATCTTTTTCAGGGAGGCTGTGCATTTCCATCCCTTCAGACTCCCTCTCTGGGGTTGTCTGGTTGATTTTGGTCTGAACCATATTCCTCTGTCTTTTCATGGCTGTATAATTTGGTCACTGATAGTTGCCACGTATGTCAGCTGGGCTCTTTAAGACTTTAAAAAGAGAAGAAAAAAAAAGAGAGAAAAAAAATGAAAAAAAAGAAAAAAGAAAGAAAAAAAATAAAAAAAGAAAAAAAAAAGCAAAACAAAAAACAAAACAAAACAAAACAAAACAAAATGCCCACCGGACGTAGATTCTGTGGGAATGCTCTAGGTGGCGCTATTGCCCCACTATTCCACAGCTGTGACTGTGCCGCTCCGCAGGGCCCTTTATCGCTCTGGCAGAGGTGGGAACGAATAGGAGGCTGTTGATCTCAGTGAGAAGTGTTAAGTATGGCTATGCTTCCTCAGTCACCAGCTAAGGCATCTGAAACTCCCCAGGACTCCCAGCCTGCTGGGCTGAGTGTGCTGGGGCGATCCAGCTCCTCCGCTGGGCTCCTGTCTCTTTAAGACCACTGAAGAAAGCGCGCGCTTTTTTTTTTTCCTTTCCGGGAGCCGGCTGCAAGCACCCTGGCGCGTTCCCTGGTCAGATCCTGCCGCTCTGTCTCCCCAATCCCCGCTGCACTGCGCAATGTGGGTCAGCGCTCCCCGCGCAGGTCACCGGGGCTGGCTACTTCGCGGGGTGCACTTCCAGTTCCTCCCGGCTCTGAATCCTCTCCTCCCACCGGTGCGCTGGGGTGGGGGAGGGCTCGGGTCCCGCCGGGTCGCGGCTCCGTATCCTACCCGCCTCTTGGGGTGCTGAGTCCTCTCGGGTGTAGCTGCACGCTGTGCGCTTTCCTGTGTATTCTCATCTCTCTTTTAGGAATAGATGTATTTTCTGTGTTTTCGTAGATAAATATAGTTTTGGGAGGAGAAATCTGCCGACCTGCTCACACCGCCATCTTCCCATAAGTCTCAAGTTTTATTATTTGAAGCAATTTTTTCCAAAGTAGAAATTTTTGACAGAAAATAAAAACATAAGCCAACTGAAATCTAAACACTGAGAATAAATTTTACTGTATGCATACAATTACACACATGCACACATACACAATTATTTATTTTTTGCTAGTTTGGTTATACAAATTTGGAGCATGTATAGATACCATAACATCTTTTTAGTAACAGTTCATTATGAGCAATTTAGAGTAAAATTTAATATTTTTGAATGCTATATGTCATACATATATACAATCATTTATTTTACCAATTTCCTCTTTGGACATCTAGATTGGCTCCCAGTTTTTCACTACCATAACTGTAAAGACATCTGTGATTTTTTGTTTTTGGTTCAAAGCAAATGCACACTATTTTTGAAGATTTTGATTCATATTGCCAAATTATTTCCAGAAAAATCAAATTATTTTATAAACTATCAGTTTATGAGAACATAATTTCCCTGAACAATCAAGGGATTATGTATATTTATAAATTTATTTAATCTGTTATAATTTATAATTTATTATAAACTGTGATTAGTAAAATAGCAAAATAAGGGGGGGAACCTCAGTGATAAATTTTTGCATCTTTGATTACTTGCAGTTTGAACGCACTGCAGTTTGTTGGTCATTGTATTTCTATTTTGTGAATTGCCAGTTCAAATTCCTTCACTATTTTAAAATTTGGATGTTTCAAGTTTTCCCTTCTACTTGAATATCCTGTTGTTACTAAGTATTTTAATAATTTGCCTGCATGTATTTCCCAGTTTGTTGCTTATTTCTGATTTTATTTATAATATATTTGACATACTGAAGTTTTATATTTTTCTGTAGCCATTTCCACCCATTTTTATTTACCATTTTTGCATATGAATATATACACATTCTGATAACATTTACCTCTACTTTCTTTATGTATTTTATGGTTTTGTTTATTATATTGTAGTTAAAAAACTGGCTGTAAATTTGCTCTGGTTTTAAATAAAATATAGTAATATAATTCTGCTTTTTAGTAACCTCAGTAAATCCTCCACTGATTTAAAATCATATCTTCATTATGTATCAAAGTAATGCCATTAAAACAGCTTCTAAAGTTTCTATTGATCTTAAAATCTGTTCCTGCATTTTCACATTACTTAATTTTAAATATTTGAGAGTAAAATTATCTTCTAATTTTAACTCAGAATATGTAATTATTTGTTTTCTGATAAAACATTAAATTATTTATATATTTTTAAAATATTAATAAGCAAATACAAAATTTTTATTTTAATTTTTCTTAGAACTTCACCTTATTAATTTTTGTATACAAACAGTAAGAGAGCTCTTTTATTTTGTTTGTTAGTACATTTTGTAGTTGCAACATATTATGTACATATTTTATAAGTTTATTACTAGAAAATGTATTTTTTGCATCTACTAAGAATAGAATATATACTTATACTGTATTTCTAGTTGGATATTGGTGGTATATAGAGAACCTCTTGATTTTGGTTTTATTTTCTCTATTGATTTTCGGCTGTCAATTACATTGATTTCTGCTCTAATTTTTATTATTTATTTTCTCTTGCTTACTCTGGGTTTCATTTGCTCTTTTTCTTCCCAAGTTTCCTAAAGTGGAAGCTTAGATTTATGATATTAGGTTTTTCTTCTTTTCTACTATATGTATTCAGTGGTATACATTTCCCTCTAAGCAATTGCACTCCACAAATTTTCATAGTTCTGTTTTCATTTCCATTTAATTCAAAATCTTTTAATTTCTCTTTAGATTTCTGCTTTGATCATGTTTTATTTAGAAGTGCACTGTTTAATCTCTGTGTTCTTGCGGGTTTTCCAGTTATCCTTCTCTTACTGATTTCTAGTTTAAGTCCACTGTGGTCTGAGAGCATATGCTCTGTATAGTTTCTATTTTAACAGATGGGTTAAGATGCATAAACTGTCCAGTGAAACATATAGTTTAAAACTTCCCTTTTAATGTTCATAACTTTCTTCTTTCTTTCTCTTTCTTTTCTTTCTCATTATTCTTTCTTTTTTATTTCTCTTTTTTCTTCCATGTTATCTTCTTACCTTCCTTTGTATTTATTTATTTGACAAGTCCAACCATCATTAAAAGCTATCTCCAAATGGTGAATTCTGTTTCTAAATATTTTAATATTTAACAGTTATTTAAGTCTATGGGGCTTGAAAGATGAGATTCATTCAAAAATCTTTCATAAACTGAAGGTATATTGCTTTAATAGCTCAGCTTTTTCTTAATTCAGTGAATGTCCTTGAGCAGAGTGAAATTCCATTTTCATAGTACTGTGACTTTTCTTTCTTAAAATACTGACAGGTTTTCTTCAGGAAATGGAGTGAAGGTTTATCCACATGATTCATGAGAGACGCAGCTTTTAGCATGATCACCAGTGTGTAATTCTAGCAACTCCAGCTAAATGTGGATGTGCCGAAAATTGCATTCCTTACACTGTTCTTTAAGGAAACTCTGACCTTTGAGGAGCATTCATGTGGGCGCCTTTACCTAGGTTTACATTGGGTGTATAAAGCTGATTTCTGTTCCTAGGCACTGTTTCTCTAGAGGAAATTAAATTATCTAGCTTGTTAAGAGAATGGGAGGGGAAAAAGGAAGGTTCTTTTTCTCTCTCTTTGCAACATACCTACATGCAAACTATTAATATAAGAAAAATTGTTGCTTGGCAGATGTTAATCACTCCAAAGATGATATCAGGGACAATGTTAATATATCTATTATCTGTTTTAGTGTTGAAGTGTCTGCAGAAAAAAAAAAGTGTCACATCTTGCATCTTATCGTATATACTTTCCAATCTATATTGTGATTCATATCTAGCTCTCATTAAATGAGATCATATTATTCACAGTGAAAGGCACTTAATCTGTTCCACCTGAAACTCCCTTGGATTTCCTAGAAAAATAAACTTGTGTTTTCTTTAGAGAGCTGCCAGGGGGGTTCCATGAGGTACTATGATGGAGATATGAATCAGTCTGGTTAAAACTATATGTAGCATGTCTACTTCAAGGATCCAATTTCTAGTTCCTTAATAATCTAGGGGGGAAAAAGGGAGTAATTTGAAACTCTGTACTCTATATTTTATCAATTTTCTGACACATATATACATATAAACACTTGCCATTGTTTCTCACGAAGCAAAAGCCAATTTTTCACTAGATTTACACACTAATTCGTGTACATTTTGAGGGAATGAATATTTAGAAATGGTTTTGCCAGTGAAGAAAATGTTCAAGAAACATTGCTAACAAATGAGGTGTAAGGTAATTTTTAAAAATGACTAAGCAGGAACCACTGACCCAGTAGCACAAGAAGGAGCTGGAAGCCAGTCAGGGTTTGGCGGCCCACACTGCCTGCACTTTTTTGACTTCAGTCCTCCTTAATCTACTAGTTTCACGATGAAACTGTGGCTGGTAAACAACATTGGAGGCAAACTGTGGAGGTAACATCCATTTCATACACACTTTTTAAGACTGCAAGTCCCGAGATAGTTGGTGTGGAAGTAACTCTTGGGAAAAATACATTAATTAGTATGTTAGTATTAAGTGACTCTTTCATTGTCTTTTTCACTTTGGTGGCCAGATTGAAAGATTTATTACTAGTGGGGTCACAAGTCAAGTATGGATGCTTTTCTAAGGAATCTCTATTTGAAAAATGTTTCCTTGATTTTTCTCATCATCATTAAAAATCCCCCACTAATGCAACCAACCCCGACACCTGCTACCTGAGGATACTGAGCGCGCAGTGTTCCAGGCGGTGAGCCCCGCCGCGCGTACAGTAGCTCGCTTAGTCAGCACAGAGCCCTGTGCGCAGAGAGCCATCCGTGTGCGTGCTGCATGTTTCGCAAGCAAGTAGCGGACAATACACAGGAACAAAGGGCAAGTAGCCTCATGCTGTCTCTCAAACAGCAGCTGGGATGATGCAAGAAACAACGTTTTTTATTCTGCCTCATAGTTATGTTGGGAAGCTTTAAAAGTAGAACTGAAGAAGTACTCTGGAACTACCTTTCCTCCAGCACTGTCTTCTGAGAGTGAACGTATTTTTACAATTTCGGTAAAATAAGCCAGGTGGAGAAAGACAAATACCAAATGATTTCCCTCATTTGTGGAGTATAAAAACAAAGCAAAACAAAGGAACAAAATAGCAGTAGACTCACAGACACCAGGAACTGAAGAAGGACTCTGGAAACTACCTTTCCTCCAGCACTGTCTGGACTTTGGCATTTTTCTGTAGGATGTAAATAGTTCCTCCCATCAGGGGGAGAGACAGAGAGAGAGAGAGATTAGGAGTAGTAAATTTGGGTGTGGGAGCCAAGCAAAGCCAGGATGGCGGTCTCTGGGGGATGGGCTGTTGAAGGGCCATGGGTGCCAGTGGAACAGAAATGTCAGTGGTGGGGGAAACGCAGTGAGCACAGTAAACCTACACGCGGTATTATAATGACTAAATCTGATGAAATAAGAGAAGTTCAAAAGGTAGTTTGTGCAAAGAAATACAGAGGCAGTGCTGGAACTGGCCTAAAAAGGTTTAGTAACTGGGAAGAGAAATTACAGAAGAATTTTTTAAATAGTATATAAAATAAAGAAGATAAGGAAAACATATAACTGCCTGATGGTTTGGTGACAAGGACATGAAACTGGAATCCAGAGCATGAGAAGTGATCACAGTAATATTAGCACTTAGTATGTGTGAGGCACTGTGCTAAGGACCCCACACAGACATCTTATTTAGTCCTGTCAAGCAGGTACTACCATGGTCACATAGGGCAAACACTCACGGCGTCATCTTCCCAGTGCTAAGCTCCCTGTAAGGACAGAGCCCCCGAATCGAACCTGGCAGTCTATCTCCAGAGACCATGCTTATGACTAGTAGACATGAACTGCATCAGACTCAGAGAAAAGGAGGGGAAAAAAAATACAACAGAGAAAATATGAATTAATCAAGACAATAATACTAATCCAGGGTCCTGCCTATCTCTAATTAAGGCATATTTGTTAACTCCTTGTCATTCCTCACTTATCCCTTTCCAAAATGAATAAAAATGGCTCTCTGGGAGGGTGTCAGGAGGGGCGACAATAAACCCATATAGAATGTAGTTACTGATTTGTAATGCTCTCTAAAAAGTAAATCTAATCATTCAACCATTGGATGGGATTTAGCCAAGTATTCTTTATTATGTGTCCCAGTTTGAGAGGCCCACACTAAAAAGGTTTACTTTTGAAAGAACAGGTAGAAAATCTTGTAATTTGGTCTTTGCACTATAGCCTACACAGGGATGCCCGGCCCCATTGTTTATCCATGGTTCCCACCCCCACCCGGCCTCCCCAACACAGGAGAAATAAGAACAGTTAGGGTCAGTCAGATACTTTAAGTCCACAGATCAGATTAACATTTTTTTAGTAACCAGAAATGACGAAAACTCTTAGATGACAAAATTCACAACCACTAAACAAATGGCTCAAATTGGTTGACAGGTTATAAAACTCTTACATCATCTTCCTAAGAAGGTCAGGCTATTAAAAACTTACTGATAAGGAGGACCTTTACAGATGTAAGTGTCCCCCATCAGTAAGAACAATTATCTGTTTTCACTGTACTTCCTGGTCCCAAATTTAAATTACCTACAAAATGTTAGTGTCATTTAAGTGATAATATTCCCCCATCTTGAATCTGAGCAAGTAGTTTTTTGGGTTTTTTTGTTTGTTTTCTTTTTTGATGGGAGATAGTTTTCCTTTTTGTCTATTTATCTTATTCATATTAGTGAAGGAAATAAAAGTTTCTGCACAAGTTTTAGGTTACCTTTTCAGAAATAAGAGATTTTTTTCATGAGCTTGTGACAGGAAAAATGGACGCCCCTACCTGATTTTTCATGGGGAAATGGCCAGTTTAGTGATATGCTTTCTGCACTCACTCATGGAAATTTTATTGAGGGCTTTTTATATATAGGCCTTGGAGATACAGGGGTCAGGAGGGCAAGCATATTCTCTTCATTCATTGAGTTTTGGTTCCACCCAAGAAAATACATCTTAAGCATGTATATGCACAAATTAACTATTTTTATTACAATTGTAATACATACCATACAGGAGAACAGCGTGTTTCTAGCAGTGCAGATTGATCTAAACTGATCAATGGAGTGGAGTTAATGTAAAACTGTCAAGGTGAGTATCTAATGCTGAAAATGGGAAGCAGTCATGGTCTGAGGAAAAGAGGGTGTGTGAAGGCTAGGAAGGCTGAGAGGAGGCTGAAGACGTCAATGCTGTTGGAGCCCAAAAAGAGGGGAGTTAAGTAATGGTGGAGGACACAGGGGGGCCGGCAGTGTCTCTGTAGTTACATGCAGTTACCAGAAATCCAAAAGTGAGAAGGGGTTGATTTTTTTATTTAAAGACTCCTGATGGCAGCAGTGATCTTAAAAGCATAAGTACTGTACTGTTAATTGCAAGAAAAAATTATTTTCCATCCAGTCCCACTTACATTTACCCTAAACAAACCAGTGCTGGACTCGAAAAGAAAAAGGAAGTGCAGATGCTAATTGTCCTGTGTTTTTGTTGGAGTCAATTTATATAAAGTACTTGAAGAAACCTTGCAAATGATGCACTTTGCATGTGGTAGAGTTGCAGACATATTTCTTATAGCAAAATGGATTAAAATTAAAAGGCTAAAACCTGAAATGAGGACAAGCTTCCCAGCATGCCAGTTGCTTGGGTTTAGAAATAGTACCACTAAGTGCAGAGCAGCTTGAAGAAATATAGTTACTTCAATTAGGATGCACCAGTAGACTCCAAGATTTTAGTATTTTTTTCCATTAAAGAATGTTTAAGTGATGAAGGTAGAAAATGAATCTTACCACAAAACAAGCTTTAACTTTACTTTCATCCTGAGAGTAACAGCCAAGTGCACTAATCTGTCCTGCCAAATGAAACGTGCTTGAGTTCTCATCCCATCACAGTGAGATACTGTTTCAAGTAAATCTAAAACCTCTTTGTGCTCGGCTCTGGGTAAGACAAGGAACATATAAAAACACTGATTCATTCAAAAAAAAGTTGAATACCTATCATGTGTTCATCACTTCTGTGTGGTATGGGAGACAGATAAGAGACACAGTTTCCACTCCCAAGACATTTTGGAGAAAAGTTACATTTCCTATGTAAAATATAAGAGATGGCAGGATAACAGATGCCGTGTAAAAACGCTATACGAGATCAGAAGAGAGAAAGCTCAACTGAAGTGGAAAATGAGATAAAGAAGTCTCACAGGGAAAGTGGCATTTGAATCACCTTTAAAGAATGAACTGAAATATTAATAATATCAAAACAATATGCCATAATTTGCCTTTGTTGACTGGTATGTTAAGGGCTTGTCATTCATTCTTCAAAGTTCTTTGAAATAGATCTATTATCCCCACTTAACTGATAAAGAAACTGAGGGTCAGAGAGATAAAGCAGTTTGTCTAGGACATAACTGATACATTTGAATTCAGGCATATCTTACAATAAAGCTTGCTCCATTATTTATTTTGCATCTCAGGTGAAGGGTCCAGCAAGGAACAAAGATGAAGTCAAAACATATCCTGATCTACTAGACATCCTATTTTGTGAAGGGACGATATGGATAAGAAAGCAAATCCTGAAAGACCAGGAGTCCTATTTGGCATTGTAGACTACCTTACAGCTAGAAAAACAAACTACGGCTAAATTTTATAGGGCCTTTTATGCCAAGCAAGGGAATGGGAACTATATTTGATAGAGCATGGGGAAAATGTAAAAATATCTGATTAGAAGAGTGATATGTTGAATGTAGCATTTACTAGGATTAGTCTACTCATGGTACGAAAGGTCTGTTAGAACAGAAAGAGAACAGAGAGAGTGAAGAGGACACTTCAGGAGTCCAGGGTAATGATACTAAGAGCCTGGGTTTGGGGTGGCAGCAGAGGGAATAGGAAGAGAAAAACATATGAGAACAGAGGAAAAATAGAAGGAGGAAATGGCAGTGAGATGCTTTGAAAGGTTTTTAATTCAAGAACCAATTATTTTTTAATGTTTTGGGAGACATAAAAGGTCTCTAAGCAAAAAAAAAAACCCCTCTTCCAGGGCTTTTCCTTCCTATCTAAAGGTTCTCAGTTTACAGAGTAGTCCACTTTTACTTGGGGGAAATGTCCACGGCCATGCATGCTGGGCTTGCACTGCTCCTCATTACCGCTCCAGCCTTTGTGCCTGACATCTTCAGATGGATGGCTTTTTCCATCATAGATCATCACCGTGACAGCACAGGAATGATCTACAACAGCAAGCGCTGCAGTCCTGATGATGCGGATGGTAGTAATAACAGAGCCTACCCAGGGGAGCGAAAGGCGGTGTGGTTTTTTTCTTAAAGGTAAACTGGGAAGGTGGGGAATGGAAAAGTGAACTAAAAAATTAAATACCGCCTTTTCAAAGATTCAAAATATCTACTGCAGTGTTGGCAAAAGGCAATGTGATAAAGTAGAGAGCATGGAGAAATAGAATGCTGTGGATTACACTGAAATTCACTGTGGGTATCACAGATGTAGAAATCAATTTTAAGATTAAAAAAATGAATTGGCAATTTTTGACCCACACTGTGATTGAATTATGTGGATCAAAGATCTTAATTAGAGTTGCATGCTCATCAGGTAAAACCCTCAAGTGTGCATGAAGCAAAAATAGCATTTGAATGCTTTTAAAATCTGACTTGGAAAATTTTCTTTTCTAAAAATTATCTTACTTTCAGTTTATATTTTTCAGGCCTTGAGAAAATTCCAGGTTCTGACTGATAAGTTTAAATACTGTTGCAGCAAATGAGTTGAATACTAGTCAGGGAAATTAATAATGCTATAAGTCTCAATTTTTCTACTTGAAACATTGCCAAAAGTAAGATTAATATTTTAGGGTAAAGGCTGTGATCTTTAATTCAGTTCTCCTGCATATCTCCTAGACCAATCCTTTCTCTCCCTTAGCTAGCATCCTGGATCACTTCATTTTCAGATATACAGCTGTGACTTGTAAAGAGTTTCTCTTCCCTCCCTTATACACAGATCGATTCCCCTCAGGTGCTGGTATCTTAATCATATAATCATTTAGGTTGGAAGGACCTATGCTGAAGCACTAATCTATCCCTGTGTATCACAGTGGCATTGATTTTATTATTACTAAGTCATTCCTGATCAGTGGGTGTAGGGTTCCAGCCTTGAATCTCTCCAATGATGGCATTTCCACAGCCTCCCCTGGTAGCTGGTGTCATTCCCAACTATTCGTATTGTTATAAAGTTAGTCCTTATCTTTAACCTAAGTTTTCCCTTGTGGAATAGAAGCCTATTACTTCTTGTTCTGTCCTCATTGACTAATGAGAATCGCTGCCTCTCCTCTTTCTAACATCCCCTAACGAATCTGCAGACAGTAATGTTTCCCTCCAGTCTTCTTTTCTCCAGACAGAACATGGGCTTCCCTTAACCTTTCCACATAGGTCTAATTTTCCAAACCCTTTATCATCTTTGTGGCTCTCCTCTGAACTCTCTCTATTCTGTCCATGTCTTTTTTGAAATGTGAAGCTAACAACCTCAATGCAGATTTCACTAGAGACCAAAACAACAGAAGGAAAAGCAGAATAGTTTTTTGCTGTGTATGAAAAATGTATATTAATAACTTTACTGCCGTTTAGTAGAACTAGTGGAAAATGAACATATGTAAATAGAATCCCACCAAGGTCCTACTAACTGCATGAGCTAAGGTAGTGGCAGATCTGTCAATATTTGCTTGTGTGGTCCCTTGAAGAGGTCATTGATGGCAGACCACGGTAGATGCATTCATCAGACTTTCTGAACTTGGATTCTTTACGATGTCTCACTGTCCTCCATTCAAAATTAGCAATAAACAAATAGCAACAAAACAAAATGCTCAACAAATTAAAGTCTCAATTATCATTCACTTTTAGGATATTTATTAGTTCCATCTTTGTCTACACATGGTCAAAAAAATCAAAGAAGAAACTATACAAGGAACTGGGAAAAAAATCAACATATTTTTTTATTAAGGTATCATTGATATACATTCTCATGAAGGTTTCACAAGAAAAACAACATGGTTATTACATTTACCCTTATTATTGAGTCCCTCCCCATACCCCATTGCAGTCACTGTCCAGCAGTGTAGTAAGATGCCACAGACTCCCTATTTGTCCTGTCTGTTTTCCTAGTGATCCCACACACATCATGTGCACCAATCATGATACCCCACAATCCCCTTCTCCCTCCCTCCCCATCTGCCCTCCCGGACCCCTGCCCTTTGATAACCACTAGTCCCTTCTTGGAGTCTGTGAGTCTGCTGCTATTTTTTTCCTTCAGTTTTGCTGTTTTTATATTCCACTGATGAAAGAAGTCATTTGGTACTTCTCTTTCGCCACCTAGTTTATTTCACTGAGCATAATACCCTCTAGATCCATCCCTTTTGTTGCAAATGGTAGGATTTCTTTCTTTCTTATAGCTGAAAAGTATTCCATTGTGTATATGTACCACCTCTTCTTTATCCATTCATCTACTGATGGACACTAAAGTTGCTTCCATATCTTGGCTATTGTAAATAGTGCTGCGATAAACATAGGGGTGCATATGTCTTTTTGAATCTGAGAAGTTGTTTTCTTTGGGTAAATTCCTAGGAGTAGAGTTCCCAGGTCAAATGGTATTTCTATTTTTAGTTTTTTGAGGAACTTCCATACTGCTTTCCACAATTGTTGAACTAGTTTACCTTCCCACCAGCAGTGTAGGAGGGCTCCCCTTTCTCCACATCCTTGCCAGCATTTGTTGTTCCTAGTCTTTTCGATGTTGGCTATCCTAACTGGTGTGAGGTGATATCTCACTGTGGTTATAATTTGCATTTCCCTGATAATTAGAGATGTGGAGCATCTTTTCATGTCCTGTTGGCCGTCTGAATTTCTTCTTTAGAGAAGTGTCTGTTCAGGTCCTCTGCCCATTTTTTGATAGGGTTATTTGCTTTTTGGATGTTGAGGCATGTGAGTTCTTTGCATATTTCAGATGTTAACCCCTTGTCAGGTATGTCATGTAACATACATATTTTTTATTTTATTTTTTATTTTTTTAATATAATTTATTTTGTTATCATTAATCTACAATTACATGTGCAATATTACGGTTATTAAACTACCCCTTCATCAGGTCCCCCCCACCAACCCCATTACAGTCACTGTCCATCAGCATAGTGAGATGCTATAGAATCACTACTTGTCTTCTCTGAGTTGTACTGCCCTCCCCGTGCCCCCACAACATTACATCTGCTAATCGTAATGCCCCTTTTTCCCTCTTATCCCTCCCTTCCTGCCCATTTTCCCCAGTCCCTTTCCCTTTGTATTAGTCCGTTCTTGGGTTCTGTGAGTCTGCTGCTGTTTTGTTCCTTCAGTATTTTTTCTTAATTCTTATACTCCACATATGAGTGAAATCATTTGATACTTGTCTTTTTCGGCTTGGCTTATTTCACTGAGCATAATACCCTCTAGCTCCATCTATGTTGTTGCAAATGGTAGGATTTGTTCTCTTCTTATGGTTGAATAATATTCCATTGTGTATATGTACCACATCTTCTTTATCCATTCATCTACTGATGGACACTTAGGTTGCTTCCATTTCTTGGCTATTGTAAATAGTGC
This sequence comes from Smutsia gigantea, assembly GCA_032199065.1. Lineage (NCBI taxonomy): Eukaryota > Metazoa > Chordata > Mammalia > Pholidota > Manidae > Smutsia > Smutsia gigantea. The sequence goes on from JAVSCE010005704.1 coordinate 15,010, forward strand.
TGCAATAAACATAGGGGTGCATCTGTCCTTTTCAAATTGGGTTGCTGCATTCTTAGGGTAAATTCCTAGGACTGGAATTCCTGGGTCAAATGGTATTTCTATTTTGAGTTTTTTGAGGAACCTCCATACTGCTTTCCGCAATGGTTGAACTAATTTGCATTCCCACCAGCAGTGTAAGAGGGTTCCCTTTTCTCCACATCCTCGCCAACATTTGTTGTTGTTTGTTTTTTGGATGGTGGCCATTTTTACTGGTGTGAGGTGATATCTCATTGTGGTTTTAATCTGCATTTCTCTGATGATTAGCAATGTGCAGCATCTTTTCATGTGCCTGTTGGCCATCCGAATTTCTTCTTTAGAGAAGTGTCTATTCATGTCCTCTGCCCATTTCTTAATTGGATTATTTGCTTTCTGTTTGTTAAGGTGCATGAGTTCTTTATATATTTTGGATGTCAACCCTTTATCAGATACGTTTTTATGAATATATTCTCCCACACTGTAGGATGTCTTTTTGTTCTACTGATGGTGTCCTTTGCTGTACAGAAGCTTTTCAGCTTGATATAGTCCCACTTGTTCATTTTTGCTTTTGTTTCCCTTGCCTGGGGAGATATGCTCATGAAAAAGTTGCTCATGTTTATGTCCAAGAGATTTTTGCCTATGTTTTTTTCTAAGAGTTTATGGTTTCATGACTTACATTCAGGTCTTTGATCAACCTTGAGTTTACCTTTGTGTATGGGGCTAAACAGTAGTCCAGTTTCATTCTCTTACATGTAGCTGTCCAGTTTTTCCAACACCAGCTGCTGAGGAGGCTGTCATCTCCCCATTGTATATCCAAGACACTCTTATCAAATATTAATTGACTGTATATGTTTGGGTTAATGTTTGGATTTTCTATTCCGTTCCACTGGTCTGTGGGTCTGTTTTTGTGCCAATACCAAATTGTCTTGATTACTGTGGCTTTGTAGTAGAGCTTGAAGTCAGGGAGTGTAATTCCCCCTGTTTGATTCCTCCTCCTCAGGATTGCTTTGGCTATTCGGGTCTTTTGTGGTTCCATATGAATTTTAGAATTATTTGTTCCAGTTCATTGAAGAAAGCTGTTGGTAGTTTGATAGGGATTGCATTGAATCTGGAGATTGCTTTAGGTAGTATAGCCATTTTGACAATATTTATTCTTCCTAGCCAAGAGCATGGGATGCATTTCCATTTGTTAGTGTCCTCTTTAATTTCTCTTAGGAGTGTCTTGTAGTTTTAAGAGTACAGGTCTTTCACTTCCTTCGTTAGGTTTATTCCTAGGTATTTTATTCTTTTTGATGCAATTGGAATGGAATTGTTTTTCTGATTTCTCTTTCTGTTAGTACATCGTTAGTGTATAGGAAAGCAACAGATTTCTGTGTGTTAATTTTGTATCCTGCAACTTTGCTGAATTCAGATATTAGTTCTAGTAGTTTTGGAATGGAGTCTTTAGGGTTTTTTATGTACAGTATCATGTTATCTGCAAATAGTGACAATTTGATTTCTTCTTTACCAATCTGGATGCCTTGTAAGTCTTTGTTTAGTCTGATTGCCGTGGCTAGGACCTCCAGTACTATGTTGAATAACAGTGGAGAGTGTGGGCATCCCTGTCTTATTCCCGATCTTAGATGAAAAGCTTTCAGCTTCTCGCCGTTAAGTATGATGTTAGCTGTGGGTTTGTCATATATAGCCTTTATGATGTTGAGGTACTTGCCGTCTATACCCATTTTGTTGAGAGTTTTAATCAGGAATGGATGCTGAATTTTGTCAAATGCTTTTTCAGCATCTATGGAGATGATCATGTGGTTTTTGTTCTTTTTGTTGATGTGGTGAATGATGTTGCTGGATTTTCGAATGTTGTACCATCCTTGCATCCCTGGGATGAATCCAACTTGATCATGGTGTATGATCCTCTTGATGTATTTTTGAATTCGGTTTGCTAATATTTTGTTGAGTATTTTTGCATCTACGTTCATCAGGATATTGGTCTGTAATTTTCTTTTTTGGTGAGGTCTTTGCCCGGTTTTGGTATTAGAGTGATGCTGGCTTCATAGAATGAGTTTGGAAGTATTCCCTCCTCTTCTATTTTTTGGAAAACTTTAAGGAGAATCGGTGTTATTTCTTCTCTCTGTGTCTGGTGGAATTCAGAGGTGAATCCATCAGGCCCAGGGGTTTTGTTCTTGGGTAGTTTTTTGATTACCAATTCGATTTCGTCACTGGTGACTGGTCTGTTTAGTTTTTCTGTTTCTTGCTATTTAACATATATTTTTTGAAAGGCAAAATAGTTTTAAGTTTTCCTTTTCTAGTTGGCTATTTATGCATCACTTAGAGGCAGACTTTTAAAAATTCACAATTAAATACAATGATAATTCTTCCCCAGACGTCACTACATAAAACAATAGCAGAGCATCTTTTCATGTGCCTGTTGGCCATCTGAATTTCTTCTTTGGAGAAGTGTCTGTTCAGTCCTCTGCCCATTTTTTAATTGGCTTATTTGCTTTTAGTTTGTTAAGGTGTGTGAGCTCTTTATATAATTTGGATGTCAACCCCTTATTGGATATGTCATTTATGAATATATTCTCCCATACTGTAGGATGCCTTTTTGTTCTACTCATGGTGTCCTTTGCTGCACAGAAGCTTTTTAGTTTGATGTAGTCCCACTTGTTCATTTTTGTTTTTGTTTCCCTTGCCCGGGGAGATATGTTCATGAAGAAGTTGCTCATGTTTATGTCCAAGAGATTTTTGTCTATATTTTTTTCTAAGAGTGTTATGGTTTCATGACTTACATTCATGTCTTTGATCCATTTTAAGTTCACTTTTGTGTATGGGGTTACACAGTAATCCAGTTTCATTTTCTGACATGTAGCTGTCCAGCTTTGCCAACACCAGCTGTTGAAGAGGCTATCATTTCCACACTGTATATCCATGGCTCCTTTATCATATATTAATTGACCATATATGCTTGGGTTTATATCTGGGCTCTCTATTCTGTTCCACTGTTCTGTGTGTCTATTGTTGTGCCAATAACAAAGGAGAAGAAATTCAGGTGGCCAACAGGCACATGAAAAGATGCTCCACATCGCTAATCATCGGAGAAATGCAAATTAAAACCACAATGAGATATCATCACCTCACACCAGTTAGGATGGCGGCCATTCAAAAGACAAACAACAACAAATGTTGGCAAGGATGGGGAGAAAGGGGAACCCTCCTACAGTGCCGGTGGGAATGTAAATTAGTACAACCTTTGTGGAAAGCAGTATGGAGGTTCCTCAAAAAACTCAAAATAGAAATACCATTTGACCCAGGAATTCCACTCCTAGGAATTTACTCTAAGAATGCAGCAGCCCAGTTTGAAAAAGACATATGCACCTCTATGTTTATCACAGCACTATTTACAATAGCCAAGAAATGGAAGAGATGTGGTACATATACACAATGGAATATTATTCAGCCATAAGAAGAAAACAAATCCTACCATTTGCAAAAACATGGATGTAGCTAGAGCGTATTATGCTCAGTGAAATAAGCCAGGTGGAGAAAGACAAGTGATTTCACGCATCTATGGAGTATAAGAACAAAGAAAAACTGAAGGAACAAAACAGCAGCAGACTCACAGAACCCAAGAATGGACTAACAGTTACTAAAGGGAAAGGGACTTTGTAAGATGGG
>JAVSCE010005706.1:0-135384 GCA_032199065.1 Smutsia gigantea
AAAGAAAAAAAGAAAGAAAAGAAATAACAAAAACAAAACAAAAAAAACAACAAAAAAATGCCCACCAGACTTAGATTCTGTGGGAATGCTCTAGGTGGCGCTATTGCCCCACTATTCCACAGCTGTGACTGTGCCGCTCCGCAGGGCCCTTTACAGCTCTGGCAGGGGTGGGAACGAATAGGAGGCTTTTGATCTCAGTGAGAAGTGTTAAGTATGGCTACGCTTCCTCAGTCGCCAGCTAAGGCGTCTGAAACTCCCCAGGACTCCCAGCCTGCTGGGCTGAGTGTGCTGGGGCGATCCGACTCCTCCGCTGGGCTCCTGTCTCTTTAAGACCGCTGAGGAAAGCACGCACTTTTTTTTTCCTTCCCGGAGCCGGCTGCAAGCCCCCTGGCGCGTTCCCGCTCAGATCCTGCCCCTCTGTCTCTCCAATCTCCGCTGCACTGCGCAATGTGGGTCAGCGCTCCCCGCGCAGATCACCGCGGCTGGCTGCCCGTGGTGTGCTTCCCACTCCTCGGCTCTGATCCTCTCCTCCCACGCCCGGTGCGCTGGGGTGGGGGAGGGCTCGGGTCCCGCCGGGTCGCGGCTCCGTATCTTACCCGCCTCTTGGGGTGCCGAGTCCCCTCGGGTGCAGCTGCACGCTGTGCGCTTTCCTGTGTATTCTCGTCTCTCTTTTAGGAATAGATGTATTTTCTGTGTTTTCGTAGATAAATTTAGTGTTGGGAGGAGATTTCTGCCGCCCTGCTCACACCGCCATCTTCCCGGAAGTCTGATAGCTCTATTCTAATAGATCTTTTTTATGTAATTTTTTTCAGTAATTATTGAGTGGCTACTTTGTGGCGTATTTTGTACTTAAACTCTGCATTGTTTTCCCTGAGTACTGATAGGCAAGTTATTTGTTTAAATGTAGGAAGTAGTTTTGATATGTTTGTTGAATTCACTCTTGCAGTTAGAGGTCGATTCAGGGCATATTTATGTTGTTAGACACTAGTGCTGGGTGAGTATGTACCCAGTGAAAAAGACAATTTTCGTTATCTGTGTCTGTAAAGTTGGTATTTATTTCCATGCCAGCTGATGAGTGAAAGTCAAAGCCAATCCACTCTAAAATAATTTAGACCCGAATCTACCATCTAGTTAACTCTTTCATAGCCAGAGTTTAATAAACTTTCTTAGAAGGAGTAGGATATTTTAATTTAAAATTTAAATGATTTTATTCTGTGTGGAAGTTCTGTAGGGAGAAAAAATTTTATTGTGAGTAATTTTTAAAGGTTTTTATTTTTTAAAAAAAGAACATATTGAATTGCTCAAAGGAAGGGAAATATAAAGAAAATATGATTGGCAATAGTTTCCTGTTTCAATAATATCTGAAATACTTGGAAACTAGTGTTTTTTGTGGACTTTATTTCTTTTTTTATAGAAAGAGGGTCATTTTAATAATAAGAGATATAATCCACATTGAAGATCATACAGCATTTAAATAACTAAAGTCTAAAAAATGCTATAATAACCTATGTATTACAATATCACAATCTGTGGTATTTTATTGCTTGTAGAAGAACTTACTTTTTTTATAGAATCAGATATGACTTACAGATTTGAATATTTTTAGGTGGCAAAGGAAATCTGCATACTGTTGCATACGGTTATTAATAGTTATTAAATAACTAATGAAAATTAAGTAAGTTATTTAATTTTAGTTTAAAATTAATAACTAAAGTTTAAACTAAAGAAATTTCAATTTAGAAAGTTTTCCTCCAAATGATTTCTTGGTGTAAATTGTAATGGGAATTAGTCACAATAGAATAGAGTTTCTGGAGGTGTCTCTTCCTCTGGTTGCTTTTTTTCTCTGGCCTCTGATAAAAACAGCTTAAGAAGAATTTGCTGTTACTTTCTGTTTGGTGGGAATTGAAGAGATGTGAAGTAACCATTACCCATAACAACAATAAGAAAACAAGAAAAAAATGTATAAACTAAGAGGTAAAGATTTTTTTATCACGTATTTATTGATTTCTCACTATGTCCCTTTCACTGTGCTAGAATTAAGTCCTTTATTAGTAAGTCATACTTAAGTTGAAGTAACTCAGTTATTTTATAAATGTTGAAAACCTACTCTTTTATAAAATTTTTATTAGGCCAACCTTTTTTGCTTAGTATTTTAGATAGAAAAGTTGATGGGAAAATACATGAATCTATGCTATTTTGTTATGAAGTAAGCTTTAAGATAAATTTATAGATAATATTCGTTTCAAAGGATTTTTAAATTTCATCAACATACCTTTTAAAAATAATAGAGATGTTAGAGCACATAATGTTGCATAGCTTACTTTTTCCTTCACTGCCCTTTGAGCAGGTTATGACATGATTTATATGTTGACATTTCTTGTCTTTGACTTGAATCATTTGAATGTCCAAATGCTGAATTCTTGCTTCTAGGGAAAAAAAGTAAAGCATGATACATAAGAATAGTTAGGTAAGGCATAGTTAGGTAAGAATAGTACTCCTGTACTCAGGCTGTTAAAAATCTTTCAAAAACAAACAAAAATAGATCAAAGATCTGAGCATTAAAAAAATGAAAACATTAAATTTTAGAAGAAAGTATGAGTAAATATATTTCTAATCTTGGACTAGAGAAGGCCTTTCTAACTGATACATAAAATCCATAAGCCATAGTGGAGAAGATGGATGAGTTTGAATATATAAAATTAGTAAGTACATTTTTCAAAAAAATGCAACATTATAAATAAAATTAAATAAGCAATACCATATTGGAAGAAGGTATTTGTAACACATTTGGTAGACATAAGTCTAAGATTCCAACAATATTTCATATATTTCATTAGTAGAACTTACTTACAAAGCCCGTAGGCAAGAGAAGCCAATCTTTTAAATGGGCTGCAAAGAGCCAAAGTGGTTTCTGTTACTAGTGGGAGGGGAGAATGGATGATAGAAACAGATACAAATAGAGTATTTGCCAAACAGGTAAACCCAAACAGACAAATATAGTGTAAAATGAAATGTTCTGTGGGTAAGGAGTCAGAGATTTGTGGGTTTTAGTAGCTATAAATATATTAGGGAAGACTTTTCTTGAAGAGATGACATTTCAACAAATACTTGAGTGGATTGAGGGAATAATCTGCATGAAAATCAGGTGGATGACACATGTTCAAAGGCCCAGGTACAAGTAGAGCAAGAAGGTCTGTGTGTATAAGACAGAGAGTGATAGATGAGGTTGGAGAGGTACATATGAAGCCAGAAAATGTGGGGTCTGGTAGCCTTGGCAAAGAGTTTGGATTATTTTCCTAATCTGATGGGAACCCACTGGAGGATTTTGAGCTATAAGGAGGCTAGGGAACCATTGTGAAGAGCTAGGCAAGAGATGGAGTTGACTTGGATTGAGATGGTGGTGGTGGAGGTGGTGAGAAGTGGTTAAAATTGGGATGTATTTTCTGGGAAGGCCTATAGGATTATTTACTCATGGTTTGTATATAAAGTGTGTGGAAAAGAGGGCCACTAAGTTAACTCCTAAGTTTTAGGCCTTGAACCAATGTGTAGATGGTAGTGTCATTTTCTGAGATGCAGAGAGGCAGGTTTGTGAGAGTGTAGGGAATAAAAAAAATATTTTGGAGAAGTTAAAATTGAGATTTAACTTCATGTGGAATTGAGTAGGCATTTGGAGATTCAAGTCTGCACCTAACAGTAGAAGAAATAGCTAGAGATAGAAATGTAGGAGTTGTCTAGTGTTGATATATAAAACCATGGGACTGAATGAGGTTACCCACAGCAGTGGTTCTCAACCCTGAGTACATAGAATCACCTGGGAATCTTTTTAAAAATACTGATGCTTGAACCTTAACCTGAAACCAATTGAATCAAAATCTGTAGAGCATCGCTATTTTTAAAAAACTCTCCTGAAGTGATTCCTGTCAACCAGGATTAGTAACAGCTGGTCTAGGCATAAAGGACTGAAACTGTCCATGGTCCATTGGATTTGGCTATATAGAGGACCTTGAAAAATGATTTTAGCATAATAATCGGGAGGGAAATCTCACTAGAGGAGATTATGGAGTGAATAGGAGGTGAGGAAGTGGACACAGTCATTATAGGCAACTCTTTCAAGGAATTGTGCTGAAAAAAAGGAGCTGAAAAATGGAGTAGAGGGCAGTTTCCTTTCAAAGTAAATTTACCTTGATATTCAGCATTTCAATATATATACCCTAAATTGTGGGTAGTAGAAATAGTAAAAGTGAAATAGGTTACCAGTGTAAGAAGTTTTAAAAATAAGTATTTCCGGCTATACTTTTCAAGAATCTATAGATACAGATCTAGAGATCAAATAATTATGTTTTTTGATTCTTTAATGTAGTGCTTTGTCTTCTCTGATATAACTACAAAGCAGCGAATTTAAAATGTCTTTTATTTCTTTAAGGGTGATAAAGAATTTGTATGGTCTTTGTGGAAACGTCTGCAGGAGACAAACCCAGATCTCACACAAGCAGTCAGTTTGGTTGTGGAAAGGTGAGCCTCCTAAGTTATTTTTTTCATGAGTATTTGGTTTTTTGAATTCGTTTTTCTTCATTATTAAAATTAAAACTTTGTGTTAATCTGTTAATCCCTTAAAGAGATTAATTTGATATTCACATGAATGTGGAACATAATTTATAATTATTGGATTTATTTTCAAGGAGTGTCACTAAGTACAGGTAGGCCGTATCTCCTGCTCATATTCTGACATAAATGGGAAGTTTGTAAATAAGACATAAAACTACAATTTAAGACACTGTGTGTGTATGTGTGTTTGTCTTGAAATATTACAGCTCAACTTTAAAAATTGGAGAAGTTCCTGTTTCTGTGCTTCTTATGCCAAGACAGCCCTTGTCAGCCACTTCCTAGACTTGATCCTCCCTAGACTTGGCTCAGTTATCCCCTCAGGTAATTGCAGAGTGTACTTGAAAACCTGGGATGACCTTGCCAGAGTATACTAAGTGTTCTGGAATAGGTTGGGGGATTTCACTCAGTGCATCATATTATCCTGTAGGGGATGTCCAGTCATTTAACTACAGATTATTGGGCCTCTTTTTGGTCATTAGAAGCAGTGGAGTGATGCTAGGTACTCCTTATCAACATTTGGTATACAGTAGTCCCATGACACTAAACAATTAAAACACTTTCTTATTAAATGAATTTCATTACATTTCCTAAGTGAGAAGCTAAGCATATGGATGATGTTTTCTTTATCTTGCTTATACAATCTGAATGTGATTTTTTGATAACTTGAGCTATCTATGTTCACCTTTGGGGTATCTAGCTATGGAATCATACCAGTGTTGCCTGGAATTTGACTTAAAATCTGTGATACATACCTGTGTCTGATTTTACTATCCTTCATTATTGTGAACTCTTAAAATAATGTAATCATTTTCTCCTCATGTTGCTTGTATGTCTAATTTACCAGTTTTTCCCTTCTGATGATCAGAATTAAATCTTTTGTTGAAGTACCCTTATTACTTTTTCAATCACCTTTGAGACTGATGAGTCTCATTCTCACTTTTTTAGAAGAGTAAGCCTTCTAAGAGATATGTTTTGGGGTCTTCAGTTATCATTTCTGTGATTCTTTTATTCTCCTTTTATTTGTAAATATTTTTGAACTTTATAATTTATTTTTTAAATGTCTAAAGCTATCTAATTTTTCACTTTCCTCTTGGTAAGGCAGATGCAAATACTACAATATTGGTAGGTCATCTTTCTTTTAGGATTTCTATTTTTCAGATTTTATAATATATATTCATATAAAAGTTTATGTATCCAATTTATAAATAAATGTATGAATTACTCAAAAGTCTTTTGCTGATAAGATATATAATGAGAAACTTTGGAGATAACTGCTTTGCAGCCATGATTCTTACAAGTTTAGAGTGCACAAGATGTACTTGGAGAATTTATTAAAATGTAATCTCTGGGACTTTCCCCTGATCTATGGAATCTCTAGAGGTGAGGTCCTGGAGTCTTTAAAATAAGCTGTTCAGGTAATTCTGATGTTATAGTTCATAGATCACACTAAAATACGTTGGAATTTTTTCTTTTTTTTTAAATTGATAAACAGTCATATTTTAATTTTAAGTATACAACACAGTGGTTAAACAGTTTCCCATGTTATTAAATCCCCACCTCCGCTCGTATAGCTACTACCTGTCAACATAGGATGATGTTACAGAATCATTGGCTATATTCTCCATGCCGTACTACTATCCCTGTAACCAACCTACATTGTGATTGAGAATTTTTATACCCCTTTATCCTCCTCCCCCTCCCCCCTTCCCACCCCTCCCCCACGGTAACCACCAGTCTCCTCAGTGTCTGTGAGTCTACTGCTATTTTGTTCCTTCTGTTTTGTTTTGTATTTATATTCCACAAATAATGGCAGGATTTCTTTGTATGGCTAGATAATATTGCGTTGTGTATATGTACCACATCTTCTTTATCCATTCATCTACTGATGGACACTTAGGTTGCTTCCATTTCTTGGCTATTGTAAATAGTGCTGCAATAAACATAGGGGTGCATCTGTCTTTTTCAAATTGGGCTGCTGCATTCTTAGGGTAAATTCCTAGGAGTGGAATTCCTGGGTCAAATGGTATTTCTATTTTGAGTTTTTTGAGGAACCTCCATACTGCTTTCCACAATGGTTGAACTAATTTGCATTCCCACCAGCAGTGTAGGAGGGTTCCCTTTTCTCCACATCCTCGCCAACATTTGTTGTTGTTTGTGTTTTGGATGTTGGCCATCCTCACTGGTGTGAGGTGATATCTCATTGTGGTTTTAATCTGCATTTCTCTGATGATTAGTGATGTGGAGCATCTTTTCATGTGCCTGTTGGCCATCTGAATTTCTTCTTTGGAGAAGTGTCTATTCATGTCCTCTGCCCATTTCTTAATTGGATTATTTGCTTTCTGTTTGTTAAGGTGCATGAGTTCTTTATATATTTTGGATGTCAACCCTTTATCAGATACGTTTTTTATGAATATATTCTCCCATACTGTAGGATGTCTTTTTGTTCTACTGATGGTGTCCTTTGCTGTACAGAAGCTTTTCAGCTTGATATAGTCCCACTTGTTCATTTTTGCTTTTGTTTCCCTTGCCCGGGGAGATATGTTCATGAAGAAGTTGCTCATGTTTATGTCCAAGAGATTTTTGCCTATGTTTTTTTCTAAGAGTTTTATGGTTTCATGACTTACATTCAGGTCTTTGATCCACCTTGAGTTCACCTTTGTGTATGGGGCTAGACAGTAGTCCAGCAACTGAACATTCTTGGGGTAAAAGGGTTTATACCGGCTTTATTCTTGCAGTGGTTGGTCGAGCACTAGAATCATGTCTGCATCCATCAGTCCGCAGGTCCATTATTCACCTCTGTCTCTGCCCTCTGCCCAGAGCACTGGGCAGAGCTCTTTACAGTGAGGCAGTCAATACAGCTCATTGCCTTTGGGTGTGGAAGCATTAGCCTAGTAGTAGGCCAATTACATCATCAGGTCGTTTAGGGTCAGGTGAGGATCCTGGTCATAGGAACTTCCATTTTTCCCACACAATGGATTCCTTTGGTTTTGTGAACATATTTGTAATGGCTGTTAGAGTCTTTTTAGATAATCCAACATGTGGTCACTTTCCCAGGCAGTTTCTGTTGCCTATCTTTTTTCCTGATACATGGGTCACACTTTTCTGTTTCTTTCATGGTTTTTAATTATTTTGTTGGAAAGTAGACATTTTAAATATATTGTAGATCTGGTTAATAGTGTTCTCTTCCCCTGTCCTACAGGCTTGATATTTGCTTGGTTACTGCCTGGATTATTTTACTAAAGCCTGTTTCTTTTCCCATAGTGTTAATTCTCTTGTTGTTCTTAAAAAAGGTATACCTTTGGATATGCCCACAGTTACTCTAGGAAGACAGTGATTTTGGTAGGCCTCTCCTCATCTTTTTCTTTGACCACACCAAACTATTATGCTTCACTAATTGTTATCTGATTGTTCAGTTGTTTTCAACAGTGCATTAATTGCTCTACTAATCAGTCCAGCCAGACTGTGGCTCCTTTGAAGTTTCCTAGTCAGTGCTTATGTTTTTTCCAGTGCTTGAAGAGCTTTTCTCCTAGGTGTGTTTTTCCTCACTTCTCTGCTGCAAACTAGCAGCTCTACAGTTTAGTCTATATCTTCAATCTCTTCCCAGTTGCCTTTCACCACAATCTACACTATTATTGAGGGTGATCCCTTGGCCTGAAATTCTCCACACCATGTTGCAAATGAAGTCAGTTTCCTTTTGGAAGAGGTTGGGACCTATTGTTTTAAGTCCTTTTTCACCCCTTGCCTTTCTTTCTCCCAGGCAAATCTGAACCAGGCCTCTGGAACTGAGGTTGGGGATGTTATCTTGTTTTTCTCTGAGTGACACTGTGTCTTGCCAATGGGTTTCAGCCCTAGATAAGTTTATGATGGATTCAGTGAGAGCAAAAAAAAAAAAAAAGTAACAGTGGAACTTTTTTGGGGTGAAAGGGTTTATACCTAACTTTATTCCCATGGTGGCAGGTCAATCACTAGAATCCCTTCCACTCAGAACAAATCTGCAAGCAGCAAACCAGTCTCTGCCTTTGGGCCTCTCTGCCACTGCGGCCTCTCAGTCTCTGTCCTTGGCACTGTCACCACTCCAGTCTGTGCTCTCCTGCAGCCTTGCAGCCATGCAGTCATGTCACTGTGCAGCCCAGGGTACTGGGTGGAACTCTTATGTAGTCAGTAACAATGTATTGCCCACAAGTGTGTAGAGGGCAAGCCAGTTAGGGCCAGATTATAATCCTGGCCATAGGAACCTTCACTTTCTCCACACACCCCTACTCTAAATGTTGATTGCTTGGTGGAGGGAAGGCAGCTGTCTTAGGTCTTCTTTTCTTGCCTCTCCTGGTGTGGAATTACTGCATCATAAGCTGAATCAAAGGAGTTTGAGTCTCCAGTATTCTCAGTGCTCTATGTCCAAGGCAGAGCCTTTATTCCACAAATGGGGTAGAGTGGGTAAGATTGCAATATTTCCAGAATCTCTTGCCTGGCTTTAGTTCATCTGCATATCAATAGGTGTCTCAAGGGGCGGAGAGAGGTGGCCGTCTACATATCAATAGGTAATTACAAGGGCATGGGAGGGTTTATCTGGACTGAAGCAGTTGGATGGAGCTCTCTTCTGATGCAGTCTGGTCAGTGAGAGATGGGATGACTACTTGTAAGAAATAAACAGGTTTCTTAACTTTATTTCTTCCTTTGACTGACTTCGGTTTTAGAAGTATTTTGCCCCACAATTTTACCCCGGAGTTACACACCTCTGAATTGTACTTGTGTAGGACTTGCCCTCAACAACAGTTAGCTAGGGGTAGGATGAAAAACACTGATTTTCTTGTTCCTTTTCAGAAAAAGGCCTCTGACTTATAACTTGGGGCAGAGGGAGCCCTGTTCTTAGCTGTAGCAGTCTTGAGTGGACTTTTCATCTTGCTGAGCTGGGAGGGTGGAGAGAGAGAATTGTCTTGTTCAAATACCGTAAACCACTTCCTTGAAGAATTTTTGTACATTTTTTAAATATGTATTTCTTATTTGCTGCTTGCCTGTAGGATGATTTACAGAGGCTTTAAAACGTTGTTGTGAATAGTGGTTACTAGTTTTACTGGGGAGTGGGTCTGGAGAACTCAAGTCATGACAGAAGTTGATTTTCCAATGTATGTTTTAAGCCGCTAAATTTTGGGTTAATTTGTTGTCTATTAATAGATGACTTATACTCTGGATCAAAGATATATACACTTGTAATTGTGAAAGGTATTGCCAAATTGGTGTGCTAATTTATACTTCCTCTAGCCATGTAAGAAGATGCCTATTTTCCCTTTAGCCTGGCCTTCATATCGTTTTCAAACTTTTGTATCTTTGCCTATCTGAAGGTGTTGCCAGAGATGGGTCCTTGGTCTTGGAGGAGAAATTCAAGAATGGGCACAAAAGTGGTTGAGCTTTAAGAATTTATTGGAAAGTAAGGGTTTAGAGAAAAGTGAAAGTACATGACTGAAGTTGCAGTTGCGACAGTCAGACCCAGAGGGGGTTACTTTGAAATAGTAGGGAGCCTTTTTTTATGTAAAGGAAGATGAATATTCAGTAAGTGGGGAAAGTTTTCAAAGGGGTAGCATCTTCCCAAGTATGGGCTTGTGCCACTGTCATGTTGGGCAGGGGGGTTTTTGGTGCTATATGGTTCTCATGAGAACTGTCAGGGTATAGGGAGGCACGGCTTTTACTACATTAATAGCAGAGGGGTGTGATTTTTACTGTGTATATGAGCATATAATCTATTTTGGGGAGAAGTTTGGGTCAACTTCTCCATGTTGGGACCAGCCAGTTTCAGCTGGTCTGTTATCTACATTTTCACGTCCCACACCCTGTGAGAACAGCTTATAAGTAACATACAAAGTCCCTACCCTCCCTTTCCTGCTCCTGTCTGGCTGTGTACCTACTCTAACAAAAGGTAAAAACTGATATCCTGAAATAGTTTTTACTTGCATTTTTCCTACTATGCATGAATTTAGTTTAAGAGCCATTTTATATCCTTTTTTGTAGTCTTTCTTTTGTATATATTTCTATATCCATTGCCTATGGAATTTCTAATTCACGGAATATAATTCCTTTCAAATTCAGTATATTATCTGTAGAATCTATTGGCTTCTCCTTTGAGGTTTTTTTTTTTACTTTTTCACTACCACAGGAATGCCATTTTCCTACTTCTCTCTAAATTTCACATCTTGAGAGTAATTTTTGATATCTTTCAGTTTCTTTTTGAACAGAAAATCAGTTCCCAAGTTCAGTCACTTTCTCTTTTGCAGTGTCACTCAAATCCAGTAATTCTTATGTGTCCTTGGCTTCCAAACCTTCTATTTAGACTCTTATTATCTCATCTCTCAACGTACTGATTTTTTTCAAGCATCAGTTCTATTTTACATCTTCACTTTACAAAGCAAGATATAAGGCATCATAGAAAATAATTTACAAAATTTACATGAAAGATACCAATGAAAATTCTAGGAACTTTTTAATGGATATCTAGAAGAAACTTATTACTGTTAGGCATGGATACTTAGGGGATGCCAAATGTTGCAAAGAAACTGCACAGTGAGATTCAGAAATTCATGGCCATCATTAAGAAAGAAAATCTCTGCTACATTTACTCATTCAACAAATATCAGTTGAATGTTGTCTGAGGGCCAGACCGCTAAATGAGATAAAGATAGCTGTGTGCTTCGCTATTAAAGAGCACTGTCTAGTCAGAGATATTTGTGAAGGCAGTTTGTACTAGAATTTGTTATATACCTATTTCTGAGAAAACGGTGGTGTAGGAAAGCAAGGTAAAAAACTCCTCCCAAAATCACATAGAACATGAAAATACAGCAAATACAACTAGGCCTGAAAATGGCCAGAAGACTGCAGAACTGACTACCTACATCTGGACAAGAAGAGAAGACCCTACAGAAAAGGGTGAAGTGGCAAAGCCATGACCCAAGCCCTCCCTCAACCCTGGCCCACAGGCAGGAGGAAGAGGAACAAAGCAGGGAGGGAGTAGAAGCCCACAACCCCTGAACACCTGGCCCTGGAGATCTGTGTGGGAACACGAGCCCACATTGCATGGTGCTGTGGTGATTGGTGGGGCTGGACAACAGAGATGGACAGAACATTCGGGAGGCTGAGATCCCAGCTGGCTGTGGAGAACAGGTATGGTTTACCAGCCTCCCTTAGAAAATATAGTGGGCAGTTTGAAAGACTTCCCAGCAGTGAGAGGGGTGCCAGAGGGGCAAGGATTACACAGTGCTCTCTGTTTAGCAGAAAGGTCAGGCAGACAGTACTTCCCTAGCCCACCTTCAGTCTAGCAGGTTGGGAGCCCTCAGGAGTTTCAGATGCTCCATCCCACTTGCTGGCAAACCAGCCCAGAGGATTGTAGCAGTGTAAAATCAGACTTTCCTCCTGGGTAGGCAGGGCAGAACCACCAGCCCTTTTTGGGCCAGCCAGGGAGCTGCATGCAGGAATCAGCCCTGGGAGTTCTAACTGCCTGGCAGGCACTGGTCCTATTTGCCAGCAGCCGCCCCCATCATGGCAGGCAAGTTGGAGGGTAGCTCTGCCCACGAAGTCCAGCCCTGCAGCACTGATGTACTTCCCTATGCATGCATCCCAGCCTTGGGAGCTCTTGCCTCCTGGCAGACACCACTCTTGCTTGCCTGTAGCCCCCGCCATTGTGGCAGGTTGGAGGGTGACTGCCCACGGCAGCTCCAGAGAGTATTCTCTCTGCCCCTATGATTAGCTGACGGCCCACATAGCCCACCTGAAATCAGATCACTAAGAGCAAGGCAGAAAGGCACCACACCTACTGCATGCCAAGAGCTGGGGCTCCTGCACAGTAAATTGAGCTTCTGAGCACTAGAGGGTACCTCCTACACAAATCTATCATCCCATAAGAAACACTGCAAAATACTTAAGAGGCAGAGGAATTTGGTTCATGAAAATTACATGAAAAAAACACCAGAAAGATGGTTTAGTGAAACGGAAATCACCAATCTTCTTTGAAATAAAGATTTCAAAACAAAAGTCATAAACATGCTCACAGATTTACAGAAAAATACTCAAGATCTCAGGGAGGACTTCAACAAACAGATAGAAATCCTTATAAAAAGCCAACAGAGCTGAAGAATACAGTATCTGAACTAAAACATACAGTGGAGGGATTTAAAAAATTAGATGATGCAGAGGAGATGGTAAATGAAGTGGAAATTAGAAAACATGAAAACAAAGCTGAGGCACAGAGAGAAAAAAGGATCTCTAGGAATGAAAGAATAATAAGAGAGCTGTGCAACCAGTCCAAACTGAACAATATCCACATTATGGGGGTACCACAGGAAGACGAGCGAGACAAAGGGATAGAAAGTCTCTGAGGAAATAATTGTTGAAAACTACCCAATCTGGGGAAAGAAATAGAGACTGAGGTCATGGAAACACAAAGATCACCCAACAAAAGGAACCCTAGGAAGACAACACCAAGACATATAATAATTAAAATGGCAAAGATTAAGGACAAGGAGAGAGTACTGAAAGCAGCCAGAGAAAGAAAAAACATCACTTAGAAAGGAAACTTCAGGCTGTTGATAGACATCTTAGCAGAAACCTTACAGGCCAGAAAGGAGTGGCATGATGTATTTAATGAAGTGAAACAGAAGGGCCTCCAACCAAGATTCTCTACCCAGCAAGATTATCATTTAAATTTGAAGCTGGGATTAAAAAATTTCTGGATAAGCAAAAGTTGAGGGAATTCACCACCACCAAACCATTCCTACAGAATCTCTTAAAGGAACTGCTCTAGATGGAAATGCTCCTAAGGCTAAACAGCTTTCATCAGAGAAAAATAAACCCATCGTAAAAGTATTAAACAAATTAATTACTAAGCAAATATGAAATTAAGTCAACTACTCACAAAATTAGTTAAGGGATACAGAAAGACTGCAGAATATGACACCTAATATATAGAGTGGAGGAGGAGGAAGAAGGAGAAAAAAAAACTCCACAGATCACACAGAACAAAAAATACAGCAAATACAAGTAGAAATTTGTATTTCTATTTGTAGAGTGTGTTTGAAATAGAGTGATAAATGATTTAAGATAGACTGTTAATTAGTAAGGAAGCTATCCTTGAACCATTGATAACCACAAATCTAAAGCCTCCAATGGCCAAATATATCCATAATCACCCTAAATGTAAATGAACAGTATATCCCAATCAAAAGACATAGAGTTGCCGAATGGATAAAAAACAAGACCCATGCATATGCTGCCTATAGAGACTCATTTTAAACCCAAAGACTCACACAGGCTAAAAGTGAAGGTATGGAAAAAGATATTTCATGCAAATAAAGGTGAAAAAAAGCAAGAGTAGCAGTACTTGTATCAGACAAAATAGATTTCAAAACAGACAAGAGACAAGAACATTATATAACAATAAAGGGGTCAGTCCAACAAGAATTTAACCATTTTAAATATCTATGCATCCAACATAGGAGCACCTACATATGTGAAACAAATACTAACAGAATTAAAGGGGGAAATAGAATGCAGTGCATTCATTTTGGGAGCCTTCAACACACCACTCACTCCAAAGGACAGATCAACCAGACAAAAAAGAAGTAAGGAGACAGAGGCACTGAACAATTAGATCTGATGGACCTAACAGGTATCTACAGAACACTCCACCCAAAAGCAGCAGGATGCACATTCTTCTCAAGAGTACGTGGGACATTTTACAGAGTTGATCACATACCAGGCCATAAAAAGAGCCTCAGTAAATTAAAAAAGATTGAAATTGTACCATTCAGCTTCTCAGATCACAAAGGTATGAAACTAGAAATAAATTATGTAAAGAGAAATAAGCCTACAAGCATGGTGGCTTAACAACGTGCTCCTATATAATCAATGGATCACTGACCAAATAAAAACAGAGATCAACCAATATATGGAGACAAATGAAACAATAACTCAACAATCCAATACCTGTGGGATGCAGCAAGGGCAGTTCTAAGAGGAAAGTATATAGCAATACAGGCTTACCTCAAGAAAGAAGGACAATCCCAAATGAACAGTCTAAACAAACAATTAATGAAACTAGAAAAAGAAGAACAAGTGAGGCCCAAAGTCAGGAGAAGGAAGAACATAATAAAGATCAGAGCAGAAATAAAATTGATATGGATAAAATAATGGAAAGAATCAATGAAACCAGGAGCTGGTTCTTTGAGAATGTAAACAAGGTAGGTAAACCCCTAGGTGGTCTTATCAAGAAAAAAAGAGAATGTACACACAGAAATGAAAAAAATAAAAATCACAATGGACACCACAGAAATACAAAGTATTATTAGATAATACTATGAAAAATTATATGGCAACAAATTGGACAACCAAGAAGTGGACGACTTTCTAGAAAAATACAACCTTCCGAGGCTGACCCAGGAAGAAACAGAAAATCTGACCAGACCAAATTACTGGCAATGAAATCGAACTGGTAATCAAAAAACTTAAGAATGACTCTCCTGGCCCATATGGCTTCATGACTGAATTTTATCAAACATTTAAAGAAGAGTTAATACCCCTCCTTTGTAAAGTATTCCAAAATGTAGAAGAGGAGGGAATAATTCCAAACTCATTCTGAGGTCAGCGTCACTAATACCAAAACCAGGAAATGACATCACAAAAAAAGAAAACTATAGACCAATATCCATAGTGAACATATATGCAAAAATCCTCAACAAAATACATGAAACCAAATTAAAAAATACAGCAAAAAGATCATCCATCATGACCAAGTGGGATTCATTCCAGGGATGTAAGGATGGTACAGTATTTGAAAATCCATCAACATCGTCTGCCACGCCAAGTACATAAAACATGATCATCCCAATAGATGCTGAAAAATCATTTGACAAAATTCAATATTCATTCATGATAAAAACTCAAAATTGGGTTATTGAGGATAAATACCTGAATATAATAAAGGCCATATATGATAAACCCACAGTGAACATCATACTTAACAACAAAAAGCTCAAAACTTTTCCTCTAAGATTGGGAACAAAACAAGGATGCCCACTCTCCCCACTTTTATTCATCATAGTTACTGGAGGTCCTAGCCATCACAATCAGAAAACACAAAATAATAAAATGCATCCATATCAGTAAGGAAGAAGTTAAACTGTCACTGTATGCCAATGACATGATATTATACCTAGAAAACCCTAAAGACTCCCCCAAAACTATTAGAACTAAGAACAATTCAGCAAAGTTTCAGGATACAGTATTAATACACAGAAATCTGCTGCATTCCTATATACTAAAAACGAATGAGCAAAAAGATAAATCAGGAAAACAACTCCATTTACAATTGTATCAAAAAGAGTAAAATACCTTGGAATAAACTTGACCAAGGAAGTGAAAGACCTGTCTCAGAAAACTACAAGACATTTATGAGAGAAATTAAAGAAGACACCAACAAGTGGAAATCTATGCTCGTGGATAGGAAGAATTAATTGTCAAAATGGCAATCTTGCCTAAAGCAAACTACAGATTCAATGCAATCCCTATCAAAATACCGACAGAATTCTTCAGTGAATTAGAACAAGTAGTTCAAAAATTCAAATGGAACCACAAAAGATCCTAAGTAACCAAAATAATCCTGAACAGGAAGAACAAAGCTGGGGGATTACATTCCCTGACTTCAAGCTGTACTTCAAAGCCAAAACAATTTGGGAGTGGTACAAGAATAGACCCATTAATCAGTGGAATAAAATGGAGAGCCCAGATACAAACCTACATATATACGGTCAATTAATATATGATAAGGGATCCATGAAAATAGACAATGGCAAAAAAGGCTCTTTAACAATTGGTGCTGGTAAAACTGGACAGTATTTGTAAGGGAATATGGATATTGTCTAACTCCATACATAAAAGTAAACTTGAAATAGATCAAAGATCTGAATATAAGTCATGAAGCCATAAATCTCAGAAGAAAACAGACAAAAATCTCATTAATAAAAGTGTGATCAATTTTTTTCTGGACACCTCTCCTTGCATAAGAGAAGCAAAATCAAAAATGAATAAGTGGACTATCAAACTATAATGATTCTGTATAGGAAAGGCACCCATCAGTAGAACAAAAAGGCATCCTACAGCATGGGAGGAAATGTTTGTATATGATTTTTCCAAGAAGGGTTTACATGCAAAATATATAAAGAACTCACATGCCTCAACACCTAAAAACAAATAGGCCAATTAAAAAATGGACCAAAAGCCTGAACAGAACTTCTCCAAAGGAGAAATAGAAATGGCCAACAAGCACATGAAAAGATGCTCTACATCACTAATCATCAGGGAACTGCAAATTAGAGCCACATTGAGATAGCACCTCACACCAGCTAGGATGACCACTATCGAAAAGACAAATCACAAATGTTGGCGAGGATGTAGATAAATGGGAACCCTCCTGCATTGTTGGTGGGAATGTAAATTGGTGCAACCACTGTGGAAAGCAGTATGGAGGCGACTCAAAAAACTAAAAATAGAAATACTATTTGACTCAGTTATTCCACCCCTAGGAATTTGCCTGAATAAAACAAAACCACTGATTTGAAAAGATACATCCACCCCTGTATTTTATTTATCCCATGCTATTTGCAACAGCCAAGATATGGTAGCAACCTAAGTGTTCATCATAAATGATTGGATCAAGAAGGTGTGGTACATATACACAATGAAATATTTTTCAGCCATAAAAAGAGAACAAATCCTACCATTTGCAACAACATGGACGGAGGTAGAGGGTATTATGCTCAGTGAAATAAGCCAGGTGGAGAAAGACAAATAGCATATGATTTCTCTTATTTTTGGAATATAAAAACAAAGCAAAACAGAAGGAACAAAATAGTAGACTCACAGACACCGAGAAGTGACTAGGGGTTACCAAGTGGGAGGGCTTGAGGTGGGTGGTGGGAAACGTGAAGGGGATAAAGGGGGACAATCATTCTCAATCATAATATAAGTTGGTCATGGGCACGGTAGTACAGCATGAAGAGTAGAGTGAGTGATTCTGTAACGTCTTTCTACGTTGATAGTAACTGCAAAAGTGGGGGTGAGAATTTAATAATAAGGGTAAGTGTTGTACAACTATGTTGTACAGTTGAAACCACTGTAAGAGTATATATTAATGATACTTCAGTAAGAGAAAAAAATATATAAAATGGACAAGAATCATATGACATTTGAGGAAAATCACTAAAATGAAAGAAACCATAAGTAACAGAAAAAAGGAACTCACAGGAGACAGAGACAATGCAGAAGAAAACAAAAACCCATATAAAAATAAGGTTGATCATTGGTTTTTGCATGTATGAAACATGATAGGGAGGCAAAGAATGATAAAGAGTACATGGAAAGTAAATATGATTATCAAAATAAATAATTAACTGGAGGGGTTAGAAAATAAAGTTAAAATTTCAAAATACTACAAGGAAGTTGTAAATAAAAGAAAAGAACATTGAAATATCAACTTAGTTGCTCTAACTGTGATTATTAGGATTTCCAGAAGTAGAGAATGAGAAATGGAATTTATTGAAGAAATAATTCAAGACATTTTTCAGGCTCAGGGGACATGAATTTTAAGATTAAAATACATTTGACCATAAAGGTCCAATAATATAGATCAATAATATAGAAAAGTATTTTACAGCTCTCTTTGAGAATTCTGGAACGAGGTAGTGATAAATGAATAAAAATCTAAGCAAATAAAGAAAAGTGACAATTTTTTTTCAAATAGAAATGCTTGATTAGTATTTTGTCCCATCTGATTAACACAGCCACTAAATCATTACCTGGTAATATTCCAAATATGTTGCTGAATGTGAGCTTAAGTCCCTTGACATTTCCTATTCTAAAGAGTTGACTTTAAAAACGTCCTTTCCAATGTCCTGTTGTTTTTTCATTTCTATTACTGCATTTTGTTTTGTACATCAGGGGTTAGGGAAGGGGTCTCTACTGATTTTCTTTGGATAGCCGTACATAATTAAAGGGCCTAAAAATTCAGCATATGTTGCTCCTCCAAGTGGGCATGTTTAATGCTATAAGGAAGGGAAGGAGGATAAGGCTATTTAAGGATTGAAAGAATCCGAATTGCAAAAAAAGTGAACTAAAGTGATTAAAGGGGCACAAGAAGTAAGTAAATTTTTTGTTCTAACAGTTGTTAGTGAGTGAAAAATTCTGTAAGATGGCATATATATCTTTACAATGACAGTTCATTCAAACTAAATGGCAGGTAAGGTCATAATAACAGTGATGCATGTGTCCCTATGACAAGCCACAAAAATTTTTACATAAAAGGAAATGTAACCATAATATACTATGTTGCTCAGCTATGAACACTGATTATGTATGTTTAGTAATGTTAACAATTAGTATTGTTGGTCCCACAGAGTGGGATATATAAAGATCAATCAGCACCTACCCCCAGTGGTACTGGCGTATTCTGCCTTGGGGAAAGCATAGAGGATCCCTGGCATGGGATAGTCTAATTTTCCTCTCCACTTGAGCAGTATGGAACAGGCTAGCAAGTTTACATATGTCTGACTCTGGGAGAATGATCCTTATTACTGTATAATAGGGGAGTCCCTCTCCTGGTTAATGAGATGCTTTGAGATACTAATGAAATATATATATACTTATGTAAGTATTTCTCACTGTCTAAATCTTCACTTCTTGTGTATAGACTATGAAAGCCTGTATAGTGAATCATACTGAGTTGTTGGAATCCATCTGGTTCCTAAATTTTGGATAGCAAGTATAAGTTTTCAGGTAGCAAAGGATACTAGCTCTATTACACACACAGAATAAAATATATCCAAATCTGTACCTGTTACCGTTGGATTCAGGGGATATATATGTTGGAAGGAAATGGGTAAGAAGTAAAAATATGTCTCAAATTAAAAATTCAAGAAATAATATGAAGAATGATGTCACCGAGATGCTGGCATAGCAAGTCCCAGCCCTCCTTCTATGGAAACACCCAACTTAATGATGTACAGACTAAAATGCCTTTATAAGAAGCTTGTATTTGAGCTAAGCAGTTACAGTACCCAAGATAATCACAAAGGCAAGACCACCACATTAAAACAGGTAAGAACAATTTCACTTTACTTGCATTAGTTCCTCCCCCAAACAAGCACAACTCGGCACCAAGAGATTGCTGCAGGCCGTGCCTTCTTCGTTGGGACAGTTGTGGTGAAGAGAGTGGAGCATCTTCAAATACTGCTGGAATTTTGGTACACTGCCTGAAGTGTAGATTTTTTCTTATCTTATTCAAAATGCTTACAGAACCAGCATCGTTCAGACACCTGAGCCAGCTAAGAAGTAAGGAAGAGAGAGACAGGCCGATTACTGTTGCCTTGCATAGCTCTGTGGTATTGGGAGAAGACACAGAAACCTGAGGCTTCTTTCCCAGAAGGAAGCTAGAGGAGTGGAGCATGTCTCCAAAACCCAAGCCTTTCAGTGTGCTGCTCAAGGGGCCAATCTTTATCTTACTAGGAGCACTACAGCCAAAAAAAACAGGAAAAAGAGTGGGTGCTTGTTGTTTGAGATCATCCCAGTATCTCTAGCTAGGCTTATTGGTGAGTGTTTTTCTGTCAAAGCTAATTAATAAAGCCGGAGAGAAGCAGCTGTTAGTTCAAATGCACGGACACCAAAACAAAGCTACAAAATCATGAAGAATCAGGGAAATATACAATCAACTGAACAAAATATACCTCTAGTAACTGGATGTAATGAAATGAACATTTATGAAACTGTCTTACAAAGAATTCGAACTAACTGTCTTTAATAAGCTCACTGAGTTTCTAGAGAACACAGATAAACAACTAAAGGAAATCAGAAAAATGAAAGTATTAACAAAAACAAAGAACCAAACTGGAGCTGAAGAATATAATAACAATGGAAAATTTCAGTAGCAGGATTCAGTAGCAAACTTGATCAAGCAGATAAAAGAATCAGTGAATTGAAAGATAAGTCATTTGAAATCATCCAGTCATAGGAGCAGAAACAGAAAGTGAGGAAAGCCTAAGGGGCTTGAAGAGCAACATGAGTGACTAATATACATTATGGGAATCCCGGAAGGAAATAAGTAGAAAACTTAGTTGAAAAAATAATGACCAAAATTTCCCAAGTCTGTGTAGGAAAATTGATATCCAAAGTGATGAAACTCAAAGGATCCCAAATATGATAGACCTAAAGATTTCTATACAGACTCAAAGTACAAGCAAATGCTCAAAAGTCAAACACCAAGAGATTTTGAAAGCAGCAAGAGAATAGTGACTAGTCATATACAAGGGAGTCCTCATAAGAATATAAAGCAGAGAGTTCCGGGAAGATGGCAGCGTGAGCAGGGTGGCAGAAATCTCCTCCCAAAACTATATAAATCTATGAAAATACAGCAAATACAACTATTCCTAAAAGACAGACCAGAATTTACAGCACAGCGCACAGCCTGCAACGGCACCTGTGAGGACTCGGCACCCTGCGAGGCGGGTAAGATACGGAGCCGCGTCCCAGCGGGACCTGAGCACTCCCCCAACCCAGCGCACCTGCGGGAGAAGAGGATTCAGAGCCTGGAGGGAGTGGAAGAACACGCCCACGAAATAACCAGCTCTGGTGATCTGCGCCGGGAGTGCTGACACACATCACGCAGTGCATCAGATATTGGAGAGGCAGAAGGTGCAGGTATTGAGCTGGGAATGCGCCTGGGTCTGTGCAGCCGGCGCCCTGGGACAAGAAAAAAGTGTGCGCCGTTTTTAGTGGTCTTGGAGAGGTGGGGGGTCCAGCCAGGGAACACGATTGCCGCGGCACGCTTAGCCCAGCGGGCTGGGAGTCCTGAGGAAATTCGGACCCCTTTGATGGCAACTGGGAAAAGTTAGGCACCCTGAAACTTTACATAGAGAACAACAGCCTCTCATTCGTTCTCCCCGGGCCAGACCTACAAAGAGCAGTGCAGCCGCAGCTGCGTAATAGTGGAGCAACAGCGCCACCTACAGGATCCTTACAGAATCCACTCCGGGTGGGAGTTTTGTTTTTTTTCCCCCTTTTCTTTCTTTCTTTTTTTCTCTTTTCTGTCTCTTCCTTCTCTTTTTGTTTGTTTTCTTCTTGTTTTTTTTTAAGTCTTAAAGAGCCCAGCTGACATACGTAGCACCTACCAACCACCACTTCTATCGCCATGAAAAGACAGAGGAATATGGTACAAAGATCACCACACCCGGACAACACCTGAGAGGGAACCTGAAAGGATGGAAATGCAGAATCTTCCTGAAAAAGAATTCAGAATAAAAGTCATAACCATGCTGATGGATCTACAGAGAAATGTGCAAGAGCTGAGGGACAAAGTGAGGGAAGTCAGGAAAGACAATGCAGAAATAAGACAAGCCATTGATGGGCTAAGCAGCAGACTGGACGAGATGCAAGAGACTGTTAATGGAATAGAAATCAGAGAACAGGAATACAGAGAAGCTGAGGCAGAGAGAGATAAAAGGATCTCTAGGAATGAAAGAATATTAAGAGAACGGTGTGACCAATCCAAACGGAACAATATTCATATTATAGGAGTACCAGAGGAAGAAGAGAGAGAAAAAGGGATAGAAAGTGTCTTTGAAGAAATAATTGCTGAAAACTTTCCCATGCTGGGGAAGGAAATAGTCTCGCAGTCCATGGAAGCCCACAGATCTTCCAACACAAGGGACCCAAGAAAGATAACACCAAGACACATAATAATTAAAATGGCAAAGATGAAAGATAAGGACAGAGTATTAAAGGTAGCTAAGAAAGAAAAAAGATCACCTACAAAGGAAAACCCATCAGACTATCATCAGACTTCTCAACAGAAACCTTACAGGCCAGAAGAGAATGGCATGATATATTTAACGTAATGAAACAGAAGGGCGTCGAACCAAGAATATTGTATCCAGCACGATTATCCTTTAAATATGATGGAGGGATTAAACAATTTTCAGACAAGCGAAAGCTGAGAGAATTTGCCTCCCATAAACCACCTCTACAGGATATCTTAAAGGAACTGCTTTAGAGGGAAGCACTCATAAGGCTAAAAAGATGTCACCAGAGAAAATAAAATCATAGCAAAGAAAGCAGACAATCCAAATACTAACTAAAGGCAAAGAATAAAACACCTAGTATATAAAGAATGGAG
The DNA here is from genome assembly GCA_032199065.1 of Smutsia gigantea. Lineage (NCBI taxonomy): Eukaryota > Metazoa > Chordata > Mammalia > Pholidota > Manidae > Smutsia > Smutsia gigantea. Next base: position 22,805 of record JAVSCE010005706.1, read on the forward strand.
GAGGAAGAATAAGAAGGGAGAGAAATAAAGAAACATCAGACTGTGTTTACAATAACTTAACAAGAAAGTTAAGTTAGATTGTTAGATAGTAAAGAAGCAACCCTCGAACCTTTGGTAACCATGAATCTAAAGCCAGCAATGGCAGTAAGTACATATCTATCGATAATCACCCTAAATGTAAATGGACTGAATGCACCAATCAAAAGACACAGAGTAACAGAATGGATAAAAAAGCAAGACCCATCTATATGCTGCCTACAAGAAACTCACCTCAAATCCAAAGATATACACAGACTAAAAGTGAAGGGATGGAAAAAGATATTTCATGCAAACAACAAAGAGAAAAAAGCAGGTGTTGCAGTACTTGTATCAGACAAAATAGACTTCAAAACAAAGAAAGTAGCAAGAGATAAAGAAGGACATTACATAATGATAAAGGGGTCAATCCTACAAGAGGATATAACCATTATAAATATATATGCACCCAATACAGGAGCACCAGCATATGTGAAACAAATACTAACAGAATTAAAGGAGGAAATAGACAGCAATGCATTCATTTTAGGAGACTTCAACACACCACTCGCTCCAAAGGACACATCAACCAGACAGAAAATAAGTAAAGACACAGAGGCACTGAACAACACACTAGAACAGATGGACCTAACAGACATCTACAGAACTCTACACCCAAAAGCAACAGGATACACATTCTTCTCAAGTGCACGTGGAACATTTTCCAGAATAGACCACATACTAGGCCACAAAAAGAACCTCAGTAAAGTCAAAAATATTGAAATTCTATCAACCAACTTCTCAGATCATAAAGGTATAAAACTAGAATTAAATTTTAGAAAGAAAACAAAAAGGCTCACAAATACATGGAGACTTAACAACATTCTCCTAATTAATGAATGGGTTAACGACCAAATCAAAACAAATCAAAGAATATATGGAGACAAATGAAAACAACAACACAAAGCCACAACTTCTGTGGGACGCAGCAAAGGCAGTTCTAAGAGGAAAGTATATTACAATCCAGTCCTATCTAAAGAAGGAAGAACATTCCCAAATGAATAGTCTCTAAAGACACAATTACTGAAATTGGAAAAAGAAGAACAAATGAGGCCCAAAGTCACCAGAAGGAGGGACATAATAAAGATTAGAGAAGAAATAAATAAAATTGAGAAGAATAAAACAATAGAAAAAATCAATAAAACCAAGAGCTGGTTCTTTGAAAAAATAAACAAAATAGATAAACCCCTAGCCAGACTCATTAAGAGAAAAAGAGAATCTACACACATAAACACAATCAGAAATGAGAAAGGAAAAATCACGACGGACCCCACAGAAATACAAAGAATCATAAGAGAATATTATGAGAACCTATATGCTAACAAGCTGGAAAACATAGAAGAAATGGACAACTTCTTAGAAAAATACAACCTTCCAAGACTGACCAAGCAAGAAACAGAAAAACTAAACAGACCAATCACCAGCGACGAAATAGAATTGGTAATCAAAAAACTACCCAAGAACAAAATCCCCGGGCCTGATAGATTCACCTCTGAATTCTACCACACATATAGAGAAGAAATAACACCGATTCTCCTTAAAGTTTTCCAAAAAATAGAAGAGATGGGAATACTTCCAAACTCATTCTATGAAGCCAGCATCACTCTAATACCAAAACCGGGCAAAGACCTCACCAAAAAAGAAAATTACAGACCAATATCCCTGATGAACGTAGGTGCAAAATACACAACAAAATATTAGCAAACCGAATTCAAAACTACATCAAGAGGATCATACACTATGATCAAGTGGGATTCATCTCAGGGATGCAAGGATGGTAAAACATTCGAAAATCCATCAACATCATCCACCACATCAACAAAAAGAAGAACAAAAACCACGTGATTGTCTCCATAGATGCTGAAAAAGCATTTGACAAAATACAGCATCCATTCATGATAAAAACTCTCAACAAAATGGATATAGAGGGCAAGTACCTCAACATCATGAAGACCATATATGACAAACCCACAGCTAACATCATACTTAACAGTGAGAAGCTGAAAGCTTTTCATCTAAGATCGGGAACAAGACAGGGATGCCCACTCTCTCCACTGTTACTCAACATAGTACTGGAGGTCGTAGCCACGGCAATCTGACAAAACAAAGAAATACAAGGCATCCAGATTGGTAAAGAAGAAGTCAAATTGTCACTATTTGCAGATGACATGATATTGTACATAAAAAACCCTAAAGATTCCACTCCAAAACTACTAGAACTAATATCTGAATTCAGCAAAGTTGCAGGATACAAAATTAACACACAGAAATCTGTTGCTTTCCTATATACTAATGATGAACTAACACAAAAAGAAATCAGAAAAACAATTCCATTCACAATTTCATCAAAAAGGATAAAATTCCTAGGAATAAACCTAATGAAGGAAGTGAAAGATCTATACTCTGAAAACTATAAGACACTCCTAAGAGAAATTAAAGAGGACACTAATAATTGGAAATTCATCCCATGCTCTTGACTAGGTAGAGTAAATATTGTCAAAATGGCTATACTACCTAAAGCAGTCTACAGATTCAACGCAATCCCTATCAAATTACCAACAGCTTTCTTCAATGAACTGGAATAAATAATTCTCAAATTCATATGGAACCACAAAAGACCCCGAATAGCCAAAGCAATCCTGAGAAGGAGGAATAAAATGGGGAATTACACTCCCTGACTTCAAGCTCTACTACAAAGCCACAGTAATCAAGACAATTTGGTATTGGCACAAAAACAGACCCACAGACCAGTGGAACAGAATAGAAAATCCAAACATTAACCCAAACATATACAGTCAACTAATATTTTATAAAGGAGCCTTGAATATACAATGGGGAGGTGACAGCCTCTTCAGCACCTGGTGTTGGAAAAACTGGACAGCTACATGTAAGAGAATGAACCTGGACTACTGTCTAACCCCATACACAAAAGTCAACTCAAAATGGATCAAAGACCTGAATGTAAGTCATGAAACCATAAAACTCTTAGAAAAAAGCATAGGCAAAAATTTCTTAGACTTAAACATGAGCGACTTCTTTATGAACATATCTCCCCGAGCAAGGGAAACAAAAGCAAAAATGAACAAGTGCGACTATATCAAGCTGCAAAGCTTCTGTACAGCAAAGAACACCATCAGTAGAACAAAAAGACATCCTACAGTTTGGGAGAATATATTCATAAATGACGTATCTGATAAGGGGTTGACATCCAAAATATATAAAGAACTCACGGAACTCAACACACATAAAGTAAATAATCCAATTAAGAAATGGGCAGAGGACATGAATAGACACTTCTCTAAAGAAGAAATTCAGATGGCCAACAGGCACATGAAAAGATGCTCCACATTGCTAATTATCAGAGAAATGCTGATTAAAACCACAATGAGATATCACCTCACACCAGTGAGAATGGCCAGCATCCAAAACACAAACAACAACAAATGTTGGCGAGGATGTGGAGAAAAGGGAACCCTCCTACACTGCTGGTGGGAATGCAAATTAGTTCAACCATTGTGGAAAGCAGTATGGAGGTTCCTCAAAAAACTCAAAATAGAAATACCATTTGACCCAGGAATTCCACTCCTAGGAATTTACCCTAAGACTGCTGCTGCCCAGTTTGAAAAGGACATATGCACCCCTATGTTTATTGCAGCACTATTTACAATAGCCAAGAAATGGAAGCAACCTAAGTGTTCGTCAGTAGATGAATGGGTAAAGAAGATGTGGTATATATACACAATGGAATATTATACAGCCATAGGAAGAAAACAAATCCCACCATTTGCAACAACATGGATGGAGCTAGAGAGTGTTATGCTCAGTGAAATAAGGCAATCCGAAAAAGAGAAGTACCAAATGTTTTCACTCATCTGTGGAGTATAAGAACAAAGAAAAACTGAAGGAACAAAACAGCAGCAGACTCACAGAACCCAAGAACGGACTAATAGTTACCGAAGGGAAAGGGACTGGGAAAGATGGGTGGGAAGGGAGGGGTAAGAGGGAAAAAGGGGCACTATGATTAGCAGATGTAATGTTTGGGGGCATGGGGAGGGCTGTACAACTCAGAGAAGACAAATAATGATTCTATAGCATCTGACTACGCAGATGGACAGTGACTTTAATGGGGTTGGTGGTGGGTACCTGATGCAGGCGGTAGTTTAATAACCATAATATTGCACATGTAATTGTAGAATAATGATACCAAAATAAATTATATAAGAAAAAGAAAAAAAAAAAAGAAATTGGCTAAGGACATGAATAGACACTTCTCCAAAGAAGAAACTCAGATGGCCAACAGGCATATGAAAAGATGCTCCACATCACTAATCATCAGAGAAATGCAGATCAAAACCACCATGAGATATCACCTCACACCAGTAAGGATGGCCAACATCTGAAACACAAACAACAACAAATGTTGGCGAGGATGTGGAGAAAAGGGAACCCTCCTACACTGCTGGTGCAAATGCAAATTAGTTCAGCCATTGTTGAAAGCAGTATGGAGGTTCCTCAAAAAACTCAAAATAGAGATCCCATTTGACCCGGGAATCCCACTCCTAGGAATTTACCCTACGAATGTAGCAGCCCGTTTTAAAAAGACATATGCACCCCTATGTTTATCACAGCAGTATTTAACAATAGCCAAGAAATGGATGCAGCGTAAGTGTCCATCAGTAGATGAATGGATAAAGAAGAGGTGGTACATATGCACAACGGAATATTATACAGCCTTAAGAAGAAAACAAATCCTACCATTTGCAGCAACATGGATCGAGCTAGAGAGTAGTATGCTCAGTGAAATAAGCCAAGCCGAAAAAGGCAATTCCAAGTGATTTCACTCATATGCGCAGTATAAGAACAAAGAAAAAAACTGAAGGAACAAAATAGCAGCAGACTTACAGAACCCAAGAAAGGACTAATAGTTAAGAAAGGGAAAGAGACTGGGGAGGATCGGTGGGAAGGGAGGGACAAGGGGGGAAAAGGGACATTATGATTAGCAGATGTAATGTTGGGGGGCATGGGGAGGGCTGTACAACTCAGAGAAGACAAGTAGTGACTGTAGCATTTCACTTCGCCGAAGGACAGTGACTGTAGTGGGGTTGGTGGGGGCGACCTGATGAAGGGGGTAGTTTAATCACCATAATATTGCACATGTAATTGTAGATTAGTGATACCAAAATGAAGTATTAAAAAAAAAGAATATAAAGTAGATTTCTCAGTGCAAGCCATATGGGCCAAAAGGGAGTTAGATGGTGTGTTCAGGTTCTGACAGAAAAAAATCTTCCTACAAAGAATCCTATACCTGCCAAAACTGCCCATCAAAAATGATGGAGAGATTAAAGACTAATACCAGAAAAACAAAAGCTGAAGGAATTCATCACCAGTGGAACTACCTTACTAGTAATGCTAAAGGAAGTTCTTCAAGTTCAAACAGAAAGATGCTAAGCAGGAACACTAAAGCATGTAATTCACTCCTAATATAGACATATGGACAAATACAGACTATTAGTCTGGTGGGAGTGTGTAAAAACTTTCAGTTCTATTATAAAAGTTAAAAGGAAAAAGTCTTAAGAGTAAGTATATCTGCAAAAACATGTTTATGGTTATACAATGTGAGAAAAAATTGTGATATCAATAAAAACAATTTGGATGGAAAGAAATGTACATAGTTTTTGTATGTGATTGTAATTGTTTTCAGCTTATAATTGCCTTGTAACTTGTTTTATGTTAGCCCCTAGTATCCACAAAGAAATTATCTTTGGAAGAAGAAAAAAAAGGAATAAAAGCATATCTATAAAAAAATCAATCATTACAAAGGAAGATTTTAAGAGAAGAGGAGATGGAGAAAAGAAATATAAGACAAAGCAGTTTTTAAAAACGGCAGTAGTTCTTAACTATCAATAATTACTTTAAATATAAATGCATTAAACTCTAATCAAAAGACCTAGAGTAGCTGAATGGGTAAAACTTATTATATCAGAGAAATTAGACTTTAAATCAAAACTGTCACAAAAGAGAAGGTCATTGTATAAAGACAAAATAATCAATTCATCAGGAAGCTATAACTGTTATAACAGTATCTTCCCTTCACATCAGACCACCTAAATATCTAAAGGAGACATTAGCATGTCTGAGGCGAAATCGATAAGAATACAATAATAGTAGGAGACTTCAATATCGCACATTCATGAATGGATGTAATATCTAGTCAGGACAGCAATAAAGAAACAGTGGATATAACAACACTAATGACCAAATGGACCTGACAGAGATATTCAGAACATTCCACCCAATAGCAGCAGAATGCACATTCTTTTAAGTGCCCATGTAATATTTCCTGGATAGATCACATTTAGGTAAGTAACCAAATCTTATCAAATACAAGAAAATTAAATCATACTGAGTATCTTTACCATTGACAGTGGAATGAAACTAGAAATCGGTAGCAGAGAGATAAACGGAAAATTCACAAATATGTGTAATTTAAACAGTACACTTTTATGCATTAAAAATAATTCAAAAAGGAAATGAAATATTACAAGACAAATGAAAATGAAAACACAGCATAACGAAACTTAACGGATGCAGCCAAAAGGAGTAAGAGGAAATTTTATAGTGAGAAAACACGTTCATTAAAAAAAGAAATATAAAAAAAAATGCTTACCTAACTTTCAACCCTAAGGAATATGAAAAAGAAGAACTAACTAGCCCAAAAATAGAAAGGAGGAAATAAAGGTAGAATAAAAATCAGTGGAATAAAGACTAGAAAAACAATATGAAAAATACAAAACTATGATTTGGTAAAAAAAATCAATGAAACTAAGAATTGGTTTTTTGAAAAGATGAACAAAATTGGCAAACCTTAGCTAGAGTAACTAAAAAATAAATATGGACAAGGATCAAATAAATTCAGAAATTAAGAGACATTACAGCTGATAATGAAGAAATAAAAGGGGTCATAAGAGACTATGAGCAAATACATGCCCACAAACTGTGTAACATAGAAGAAAAGAATAAATCCCAAGAAACAGACAACCTACCAAGACTGAAACATGAAAAAACAGAAAATCTGAAAAGCCCAAAGCTAGTAGATTGAAACAGTACTCAAAAACCTCCCAATAAAGAAAATTGCAGGAGCAGGTGGCTTCATTGGTGAAGTCTACCGAATGTTTAAATAAATAATACCAGTACTTCTTAAACTTTCTGAAAAAATTGGAGAGGAAACACATCAAAACCCATTTTATGAGGCCAGCATTACCCTGATACCAAAATCAGAAAAGGACATAATAAGAAAATTGCAGACCAGGATCTTAGATCAACATATATGCAGAAATCCTGAACGCACATGTAAAAATCCTCAACACAATACCAGCAGTATGATTCAACAGTGCTTTAAAAGCATCATACACTGTGATCAAGTAGGGTTTATCTCTGGGATTAAAGATGGTTCAACATATGCAAATCAATAAATGTGATTATTACATTAACATAATGAAGGGTAAAAATCATATGATCATCTCAATTGATACAGAAAAAAACATTTAAAAAATCTGACAATATATAATGATAAAATCTCTCAACAAACTAGATATAGGTGGAACTTACTTCAGCATAATAAAGACCATACATGAAAAGCCCATGGATAACAAATAATACTTAATCGTGAAAACCTGATTTTCCTGCAGTAAGCAAATGATGAAGGCAGTGTTTCCCACTCTCTGCACTTCTATTTAAAACAGGATTAGAAGTCCTAGCCAGAGTAATTAGGCAAGCAAAAAAAAAAGTAAAGGTAACAAGCTAGAATGGAATAAAATTGTCTCTACAGATGACATGATCTACATGTAGAAACTATAAAAACTCCATAGAAAAACTGCTGAAATAAGTGAATTCAGTAAAGTTGCAGGATACAAAATCAATTTACAAAAAATGAGTTGTTTCTATATACTATGAAAGAACTGTCTTAAAAGAAAATCAAGAAAAAAACTCCCCTTATAGTATCATCAGAAAGAATAAAATACTTACGAATTAACAAAGGAAGGAAAAGATCTGTACACTGAAAACTATAAAATATCAGCAAAAGAAATTAAAAAGACATTAATGGAAACACTGTGTCCCTGTATTGGAAGGCTTAATATTGTTAAAATATCCATACTACTCATAAAAGTCTGCAGATTTAATGCAATCCCTGTCAAAATCCCAATAAAATTTTTGACAGAGTAGAACAATCCTAAAATTAATTTGGAACCACAAAAGACACTAAATATCGAAGGCAACTTTGAGGAAGAAGATCAACGATGGCATCACACCTCTTGATTTCAAAATTTATTACAAGGAGACAGTAATCAAAATAGTATGGTAATCAGCAGAAAAGAGATATATAGACTAATGGAACAGAGTAGAAAGCCCAGGAATAAATCCATGTATTTAAGGTCAACTGATTTTTTACCATAGTGCCAAGAATACAGAGTGGTAAAGGATAATCTCTCCAACAGATTGTTGGAAAAATTGGATATCCATATATAAAATAATGAAATTGGAGCCTTTCCTTATATTTTATAGGAAAGTCAACTCAAAATGAATAAATTATTTAAATTTAAGACCTGAGTTTGTAAAATCCCTGGAGAAAACAGGAAAAGCATCGTGGCATTTGTTTTGGAAATGTTATCTTTGATATGACCAAAAACATAAGCAACAAAAGCAAAAAATAGACAAGTTGGACTACTTCAAAATAAAAAGCTTCTGTATAGCAAAGGAAACAGTGTCCTGAGCTCATAGAAAATGGGACAAAATATTTGCAAACCATTTGTCTGATAATGTGTCAGTATCCTCCCAGAATATAAGCAACACCTACAATTCAGTAGCAAAGAAAGAAATAACCCAATTTAAAAGGGAAAGGAGTTGAATAGGTGGCAGAATGGCAATTATAAAAAAACATTTTAACGGAAAGATAAGAATTAGCAAGGATGTGAAAACTGGAACCCAGCACACTGTTGGTCAGAATGTGAAGTGCAAGGCGTTATGGAAAATTATTCAATTTCCTCAAAAAGTTATAAATAGAACTACCAAAGGACAAAATCATAATCTTGAACTCCCTGTGTTCATTGCAGCACTATTTACAAGAGCCAAGGTATGGAAACAACATAGATGTTCATTGCTGGGTGAGTGCATCAAGAAAATGTGATATATACATGCAATGGAATATTGTTTAGCTTTAAAAAAGAAAGAAATCCTGCTATAAGCAATAGCATGAATAAACCAGTAGGACATTATGCTAAGTGAAGTAAGCCAGTCATAGAAGGACAAATACTGCATGACTCCACTTATATGAATTATCTAAAATAGTCAAACTCACCATAACAGAGTAGAGTTAAGGATCTGAGGGAGAGTGAGAAATAGGGAGACCCTGGTCAGTGGGTATGAAGTTTCAGTTATGCAACATGAGTTCAAGTTCTAGAGGTCTGCTGTACAGTATTTTGTCAGTAGTTAACTATACTGTATTGTGCTCTTAAAATTTTTTGAGGGTAGATCTCATGTTAAATTTTCTTAATACAACAGCAGAAAATTTTAAATATATTACTAGAAACAAATAAACCAGTTCCTCATCTTATTAAGGAATTTTAATAACATCAAAGAAATAACTAACTATATGTGACTTAAGGAGAATGTTTATAAGTAGCTCTGGGTGCTGTCTTTTTTGCTAAGTCTTGTTACTGTGTTTGAGATAATTTGGATAAAAATTAGGGATAAAAATATGTCACTATTCATTCTGATTCTGAAGTTGTTGATCTGTTAATTTGAAAGTTGTATATGTTAGCAGATTTTTAGGCCTTTCATTAATTTGAAAACTTTAAAAAGTCACTTGTTGAATAGATACCCTATATTAAGGATATTTATTAACCATGAATATTTATTTTGTTATACTTCATATACCAATTTTTATAAAGATCTATCTTTATCCTGGTTTGGTTTCTTTATCTCAAACCTGAGAGATTTAAGGCCCTATTGAATAAGGATTATGACTATGATGGGGGTTGCAGGGAATGGGAGTGGAGGAGGGGGTGGAGATGGGTAATCAGTTCTGAGTTTTTGTGTTGGTTCTAGTGAGGGCCCTACCAGAAGAGCAGGTCGGTTCCAGCCACAAACTATGGGAGCAGGTGTTTTCAAAGATTGTTCACTGTCATAGTCTGGCTGCAATTTTTCACATTTTCTTTGAGTAGATTTAGAATCTTGAGTGATTTTAAAACTGATAAGAGTGTAATGGAAGTCTTATAAGTATCTAGGATCTCTCTTGATTGCTGTAGATGATACCCGGTATATCTTTTTAAATCGTTGAAATGGGCCCTGGCTTTGAGTATATTACTTGAAACTAAAAATTAAACTATTTAGAGATTCTATTTTATGCTTTTATCAGGAAAAAAAAGACTCGATCATCTTTGCATTTCTGTGAAGAGTCTAAAGTACCCCTTCTGACTTGTCCAAAGAGTAAAACTGTTATTAAAATGCTGTGCCACTCCTCAGAATTAGTTATACTGAAAGTCAGCTCTTATTTTCCTTATATAGAAATTTAGTGCCTCTGTTTCACTGTTAAGTAGCAAGTTGCTAATTAGTGGATACTACACAGTAGAATTTTAAATTTCTTTCTGTTGATTGATTTATTCATTTAGCATCAAATATTTATTGAATGTGTAGGAGGTGCCTAGCACCATACTAGGCACTGTGAATACAATGATGAACAAGGCTACAGTTTTTTGGTGGTTCCAATCTTTTGGTAAAACCATACTTACACCTGCAATATAAGGAACACCAACTTATATTGAAAATATTTCAGATAAAATTATACCATTTCAGCAGACTTGTACTAAGGTGCTGATACTTTTGTGGCAGAGACTGCTTTTGCTCACAAGCATCTGTACTCTCTTTTTTATAGATGTACAGCTAGACTTTATTTTCCAGTTTCTCTTGCCTTTAGGATGGCATTATAATTGAGTTCTGGTGAATGGATTATAGGTAGCTATAATGTATACTACCTTTAGACCTGTCACTTGGTGGCACTTCTTTTTTTTTTTTTCTGTAGTCCCTATGTGGTACTTTCCAGCCCCATGACTTATTTTCTAGCTGGAAGTTTGTATCTCTTGATCCTCTTCACTTATTTTGCCTACCCTTCCATCCCTCTCCCTTCTGGGAACCACTGATTTGTCCTATGTATTTATGAATGTTTGTGTTTTTTGTTGTTGTTTGCTTGTTTTGTTTTTTAGATTCCACATGTAAGTTAAATTGTATCGTATTTATCTTTCTCTGTCTAAACTATTTCATTTAGCATAATATCCTCTAGGCCCATCCATGTTGTAAATGGCAAGCTTTCATTATTTTCTACAGCTAATATTCCACTGTGTGTGTGTGTGTGGGTGTGTGTGAGAATATGCTCTTTATCCACTCATCTATTGATAGACACTTAAGCTGCTTCCATATCTTGGCTATTGTAAATAATTCTAAAATAAAGATAGGGGTGCATATATCTTTTCAAATTAGTGTTTTCATTTTCTTCAGGTAAATACCCAGAATTGGAATTACTAGATCGTACTTATTTTTATGATGAACTGATAAAGTCAAGTGAAGTAGGTCCTTTAGTTGTTAAAAACCTATTTTGAAGGGTCTTTGTCTTCAATGTGTCTTACTCTTTGTCTGTGTGTTTACAGTACTATCCCAGAATTCTAGCAGTTTAATATAGGCCTCAGGTCCTGCCATTGGAAATTATTATTTAGTTTTTGTGTGTGTGGTAAGGTACATAATGAGTTTATAATTAGTGAACAAATCAAAACATTTTAAAACCATCTGTGAATATATATTATACTCAACAAGTGGTAGGTACATCCATTCTGTCATCTGGAAGTATCACTAAGCAATCCTAATTCTTTTAACAAATTTCTCATTTTATAAGGTTATTCAGGAGAATATAAGGCAGAAAGAAAAGGGTGATGACAAAAACTGAGTAGGATTATAGTGTTTTACTATATATCAGACTTTTGAAAACTATAGCATTAAAAATTACTTTAGGAGCAAATATTTCTTCTTTTTTAAAAAAATAATGATGCCAGGGTTCTTGTTCAAGAAGCCAAAGAATGAGCTTCATAAACACCCAAGGTAGGAGAGCAAGGTACAGGCTTTTATTTAGAGATAAAGTGAAAGGACAGAGCTCCTGGTTCATGCCATGAGGGGACAAGAGAGTCCGGGGTGGTGCGTTGTCTAGGGGTTTTATAGGCAGTTGAAGATTTTTGAGAACATGAAAAAAGCTTAGAGGTGTGGACTTAAGTGGTCTCTGAATATCTAGAATTAACTTAACACAAGGAATTTCCTGCCCGACTTTTTTCTGGGACACCTGCGTCCTGGTCTAGGAGCATATGAAACAAGGCCACCTGCTCAGCCTGACCCCAAGGTGGACTGAGGCATTGTTTGCTAAAGAGTAAGTGTGGATAAAGTGGGGTTCCTATGGCCAGGATACTCACTGAACTTAAATGTAACTGGCCTGTTGCTATGCTACCGCTTCCACACCTTTAGGCAATAAGCCATTATTGTGTTAATATAAAGAGTTCTGCCCAGTGCTCTGCCGGAGACTGGGTGGCTGGGCTGCAAGGCTGTAGGAGAGGGGAGCGGAGGCTGGAGTGGTAGCAGCGCCGAGGGACTGACCAGCCACCTCGAAATAAAGTTGGGTATAACCTTTTCACCCAAGAACCCTTTTGCTGTAAATTTCTTTGGTCACAGTGAATCTATAGCGAACTTGCCTGGGGCTTAAACTCATTTGCAAGACAATTGGCGAAGTTGGCAAAGTTCATTGTTAACCAAGGAAAAAGACAAGCTGCCCTTATGGGAGGGGTGCTTCAGCCAGTTGCCCCTGTGAATGGGGAGACAGTGGATTGTCCCTCAGTGGGTATGTGGTCTGAGGTGGCTTGCCTTCTAGAGGACTGGGCCCCACCCCAGGACTGGAGGCAAGTGGAGGTGACACCTGAAGCTGTAGAGCTGGCCCTTCGTATAGTAAGTAGATCCTTTGTGAAGCAGAGTGCCCATGAGGCTGCAGGGACTGTGGGTTGGCTGCTTCTCACAGTATTAAAAAGGTCTACAGAAGAGACCCAAGAAATAGCAGCACGAGAACACGAGTTGCAAACTTCTGTGGATTCCCTGAGGAGGGAAATGGCATTGATGTGAGAGGTGGCATGAGAACGTGAGCTGCAAACTTCTGTGGATTCCCTGAGGAGAGAAATGGCATTGATGCGAGAGGAGGTGGCACGAGAACGTGAGCTGCAAACGTCTGTGGATTCCCTGAGGAAGGAGATGGCTTTGATGTGAGAGGAGGCAGCACGAGAGCACCGGCGGCAAGGAGCCATTGGAGACAAGACAGCAGCACTGCCAGGTGTTCTGAAGGAGGAAGAGGCCATCAAGGAAAAAGATGAACTCCTGAGGGAAGCACAGGCGGAGGTGATATGAGAACGTCAGCTGGGAAGCATTGAGCTGAAGGTAAGAGATCTTCTGAAGACTGAGGTAGTAGCATTGCTGCAAGGTACAGTAGAAAAGGTAAAGGTTGTAGCAGAGGAAGCACTCGGGGGAGGGGGGAGAAAGGTGCCATTAGCCCCAGTAATGAGGAGCTGGAGAAAGATGAAGGGGTGATGCCAGAGGCACTGGCGCCTCCTGTATTGAAAGCACGCCCAGTGGTTGTAAAGAAAATAAAGACCCAGCAGCTGAAGGTTCCCCAAGGAGAGGAGCAGCCCCCTCCCCAGGGTGTGGAGCACTCTATGGTCCGCCCCTATGCTCAGCCTGAGCTGGTGGATTTGGGCTCCCGGTTTAGGCAGAAGCCCTCAGAGCCAATATCAGCTTGGCTCCTGCATCTGTGGGACTAAGGGGTGGATGGAATTGTTCTGTCGGGGTCAGAGATGGGAGAGCTGTCTTCCATGACAGTGCAGCCTGCCTTGAGGCAGTGATTACGAAATGCACATCAGACCCCAGGGAGTCACACCCTCCTCACATGGCTCATGGCTGCACTTCGTGCTGTGTGGCCCAGTCCGGGTGATCTACCATCCTCTCCTGTTAGATGGCATACATATGCTGAACTCCAACAGGTGCTATGAGAGCTAGGCATGAGAAATGCCATCTATAGTCCAGAGAATTATGGCCCAGATGAAGAGATTTTCACTACTGGGATGAGAAATATTGTATTTCAAATGGCTCCTGCATCCCTCTTTGGGTCTCTAGTGGCCATTCTTTCCCTTCACTTAGGGCATCCCATAAGCAAGGTGACACGTACAGTAGCAGACTTAGGAGAGGCTGAAGCCACGAGAATTCAGAAAGAAGTAAGACCTGTTGCTCACAAGAAGAATTTACAGGGCCCCATGAAGGTTACGAGGACCCAGATGTGGGTTGATTTAGTACGGACAGGAGCAGATGGAAGGAAATTAGATGGGAAGTCAAATAGGATCTTACTAGAGCTATGGCAACAGGTGAAACCAGAGCAGCAGTTCCAGCCATTAAGACCAAAGAGGCAGAGATCAGAGACAGAGCCACGAGTCCAGCCTGTGTGTTTGCAAGACTTCCTGCTAAAAAGCGAGCCAACCTCACTTGAGCCCACACAGAAAGATGATTGGGGAACATGGTTTGACTGAGGGGAAGGTTAAGGTATCTGCCCTGAGGGACCACGGGGAGACCGGAGACCACATGATGGCTGGAATGGACATGCTTTGGACTTGATCTGCATGGTGCTTTGAACCTAGCTGAATCCTCTAGCTTGAGGATTATTATAATTTTTGTTACCTGTATCTTAATTTTTATTATCTCCGAGTTGTTGTTATCCTTTACTGCTGTTGTGGAATCTGGTTATAGTGCTCCAGCTTTCTCGCACAGGGACCATTGCGGAAGATGGAATGCGTGTAGATTGTAAGGCGAGAATCCTGGAGGGGTGGAGTGTGGATAAAGTGGGGTTCCTATGGCCAGGATCCTCACTGAACTTAAATGTAACTGGCCTGTTGCTATACTACCGCTTCCACACCTTTAGGCAATAAGTCATTATCGTGTTAATATAAAGAGCTCTGCCCAGTACTCTGCCAGAGACTGGGTGACTGGGCTGCAAGGCTGTAGGAGAGGGGAGCGGAGGCTGGAGTGGTGGCAGCGCTGAGGGACTGACCAGCCACCTTGAAATAAAGTTGGGTATAACCTTTCCACCCCAAGAACCCTTTGCTGTAAGTTTCTTTGGTCACAGTGAATCTATAGTGAACTTGCCTGGGGCTGAACTCATTTGCAAGACAGTAAGTTAAGTGCAACCTTTTCTTTAAGGTGGAATCTTTCTTGCCTTTTATTATATTGTTTACAGCTGGGTCTGCATGCTAAATTAGTTGTCCAGTTTGCAAAACCACTCCATCAGATCTGAAAGAGGAAAGACAGCACATAGGCCTGGGCCTTTTAGCATGCTAAAGTGAATCTTACAAATGATTAGCATAATAAGAACATGTGCTACTCTTCTTTGTCTGTGGAACATTAACTTATCTTACTGAAAAATGATCCTAGAGCTTAATGTTTAACACAGAGTTTTGGTAGAGGGTTTCCTTGCATGTAGTTACATTGCTCTGACTGCAAATATCCTGCCTTGCTTTTTCCAGAGGCCCTCACCCTATTCTGTCTAAGCCCATGGTCCCTGTCTCAATAAGACATGTAAATGTTTAGATAGAAACTGAAGTATAAAAAACCAATTATGGTAACTAAAATGTTCACCTGAGACACCAATCTTTGGCCATTCAATAACACTGATAAAGACTTACCTATTCTTTTCAGTGCCTTTGGTAAATTTTCATGTTATCATCAAAAAATAAATGTTTTAAAGGAAAATGAGTTAGATATAAGTATATATAAACAATGCTGAGATCAATAGTATTTAAAGTAGTTTGGAGGTAAACTGAACATGAAGTACACGTCTGCATTTGCTTATTTGAAAATATCTGGAGGCCTTGTTTTATCCCAAAGGCATTTCTAATTTGCATAGCAAAGACTCTATTATTTATATTTTCCTTTAATATTCAGATATGGTTATATTCACCAGATAAGAAATGCACATAACATGTGAAAGCCTGTATCTAAATTTGTGCTTAAGAACCAGTCAGGTGTAAAGTAAATAACTCTTTGTTGAAATCGAAAAATAGTGAACTTTTTGAAGTTTCACACTGAGGTCATGTGATAATCTGATTTATGATGTCATATGAAACATAACAAATGATTCCAAATGATCATCTCACACTATATTTTAAACTATTTCTATAGACAATATTATAACTAATTCTGATTATTTTTTGAAGTATCTTTAAAGTGTATTACTGATTTCAGCAACAAAATTATTTCTTGGAATCTTAAATGAGCTTTGTTTGAAAAATTATCAAGCAATATATCTGTAAATAAAATTCTTGGTATTTTTGGTTTGAGTTTTTAAATTATATAAACACAAGTATTATACATTTCAAAATTTCACTTCAACAATTACGAAACATTTAAATTTCAATAATTAAAATGCAGAAGCAGTTAAATAATTCTTTTAACTGATGATTTCAAAATTTGACTGCATAAGACGAATTGATTTTCAAGAATGAATATTAATGGAGGGAAGAAATATCATAAAAAGATAAGCAGATATTCTTCTAGTTGTGCATGTGGGTGAGGTGGGAAGTGGGAAGTTTCTTTTGGAATTGTGAATTATATTGGGATAGAAGTGCAGTGTTGTTACTGTGATCATGAGCATGGTTGCCAGTGGCATTATGGATCGGCTTTATGAGGATTCAACAGAGCCTTTGCACCAGAATTCCCATCATCACAGTTGGTATGGCAAGGTTAGTTTGTTAAAATGTAAATTATTACATATTATAGCAGTTTAAAGTGCTGTTGATATTTCTTATACCTAGTTCATTTCATAGCAGTTTTAGGCCATTCCTGTGCTCTCATGTTCTTAAGGATAAGAATATGAGAGGATCAGAGGAGGGTTAAAATTTTTTTTCAGTGAAGAAGTAATATGTGGTAATTATAGAAAATCTGAGAAGGAAGAAAATAATCATTCATAGACCTATTTACTACCCAGTGAAAACTTTTGTAATATTTGCCATATTTTTCTCCCAGTATTTTTCCTGTGCAAATAGGAATTTTTTAGGTTTGTGCAAATTTTGGATTATGTTTTTGTATTGTGCTACCAATAACAGTAGCATTTTCTTATTTTTCCCTGATTTGAAAACTTTATTTTTCAATTCCTATATATTACTTTATGAATTTGCCGTAACTTATTTAATCCTTTACCTATTATATACTATTTATAGTCAAATTTTCACTGTTTTCAAATATATCATGAACAAAAATCTTTACTTGAAGATTTATTATGTAAAGACCTATGTAGCCAACAGTAGTATATGAGAGTACCTGTTTCATGGCATCCTCTACAGCTTGTGTGGTTATCATGAAGTAATTTAGCTGTGCAAAAATGTATAGTCTCTACTTTTCTTTTGAATGAAAATACATATAACTGTAATTTTCTTTGTGTTCTTTTCACTTTCTAATTTTGCTTTCCCTGTCCACACTTTTGTGCCTAAAGACATTGCTCTTTTGTGAACAGTATAATACCTGTTTTTTTTACAGCTTTATTGATATATAATTGATAAATTAAAAAAAATATCAATTCAATATGTACATGATGCTTTGATATATGTATCAAGTTGTGAAATAATTACTAGAGTCAAGCTAATTAATATACCCATTACCTCTCATAGTTACCTTTTCTGTACTTAGACTACTTAGGAACTGCTCTCCTAGCAAATTTCAAGTATACAATATAGTGTTAATAACACATTATATGTCTAGAAGGTATTCATCCTGCATAACTGAAACATTGTACCCTTTGACCAACTTCTCATTTCCCCCACACCATAGCACTTAGCAACTGTCATTTTAGTCTCTGCTTTTGTAAGTTTGATTTTTAGATTCTACATATAAGTGAAATCATGAAGTGTTTGTCTCTGTGTCTGATTTATTTTGCTTGGCATATGCTCCCCACTTTCCTCCATGTTGTCATAAATGGAGGGACTTCCTTCTGTTTTAAGGCTGAATAACATTCCATTCTATACATGTACCAAATTTTCTTCATCCAATTCATCCATGATGTACAATTTGATTGTTTCCATGTCTTGGCTGTTATGAGGAATGCTGCAATGAACATGGGATTACAGATAGATATCTCTTCAAGATTTAGATTTCTTTGCCTTTGGATATACACCCAGAAGTGGGAATAGCCTAATCACATGCCAGCTCTATTTTTAATTTTTTAAGGAACCTCCGTACTGTTTTCCATAGTGGCTGTTTTAATTTACATTAGAGTACACAGGATTCCCTTTTCTTCATACCCTCACCAACACTAGCCTAGTTACTTCTTGTCTTTTTGACGCTAGCCATTCAACAAATGTGAGGTAATAGCTCACTGTGATTTTGGTTTGCATTTTCCTGTTGATTAGTGATGTTGAGCACCTTTTATCTATTGACAATTTGTATGTCGTCTTTTTTTTTCTTTCTTTCTTTGAGATAGTGTTTGGATATACACCAAGAAGTGGGAATGCTAGATCATATGATCGTTTTATTTTTAGTTTCTTGAGGTAATTCATACTGTTTTCCATAGCAGCTGTACTAGTTTATATTAAGGGTTCCCTTTTCTCCACACCGTCACCAGCATTTGTTATAGCTTGTCTTACTCATTACAGATATCCTAACAGGTGTGAGATGATACCCCATTGTGGTTTTTTTTTAAGTTTATTTATTTGTTGATTGATTGATTACCATGGGGTTGAACATTTTCGCAGGTTTTTAAATCTTCTTTTTATTTTGGTATCATTAATATAAAATCACATGAGCAACCTTGTGGTTACTAGATTCCCCCCATTATCAAGTCCCCATCACATACCCCATTACAGTCACTGTCCATCAGCGTAGTAAGGTGCTATAGAATCACTACTTGTCTTCCTGTGTTATACTGCCTTCCCCATGTCCCCACCACTCTACATTATACGTGCTAATCGTATTGCCCCTATTTTCCCTTATCCCTCCCTACTAATTTGTATGTCTTCTTTAGAAAAAATACCTACTCAAGTCCTTTGCCTGTTTTTCAAATCAGATTGAGTTGTATGAGTTCTTTATGTACTTCATATATTAATTCCTTACCAGTTATTTTCCCCCATTCTGTAGGTTGCCTTTTCATTTTGTTGATTGTTTCTTTTGCTGTGTAGGAGCTTTTTAGTTTGATGTAGGTCCACTTTTGGACTTTTGCTTTGTTGCTTGTGCTTTTGGTGTCAGTCCTAAAATTTGTTGCCAAATCATGTCAGGAAGCATCTTCTCTACGTTTTCTTTTAGGAGTTTTATGGCTTTGGTTCTTACACTTATGTCTTTAAACCATTCAAGTTTTGTGAGTGCGTTCAGATTCATTCTTTGCTTGTGGTTATACCAAAACCGTTCACTAAAGAGACTCTCCTTTCTCCATTGAGTCTTCGTGGCTCTCTGTTAAAATATTAGTTGCTATATATGTGGGAGTTCATTTTTGGGCTCTTGATGCTGCGCCACTGATTTATGTGTCTTATTTTTATTTTTATTTTTTATTTTGCTATCATTAACGTACAATTACATGAACAACATTATGGTTACTAGACTCCCCCTATTATCAAGTCACCACCACATACCCCATTACAGTCACTGTCCATAAGCATAATAAGATGCTATAGAATCACTACTTCTCTGTGTTGTACTGTCTTCCCTGTGTCCCCCACACCCTACATTATATGTGCTAATCGTAATGCCCCTTTTCCCCCTTATCCCTCCCTTCCCACCCTTTCTCCCCAATCCCTTTCCCTTTGGTAACTGTTAGTCCATTCTTGGGTTCTGTGAGTCTGCTGCTGTTTTGTTCCTTCAGTTTTTCTTTGTTCTTATACTCCACAGATGAGTGAAATCATTTGATACTTGTCTTTCTCTGCCTGGCTTATTTCACTGAGCATAATACCCTCTAGCTACATCCATGTTGTTGCAAATGGTAGGATTTGTTTTCTTCTTATGGCTGAATAATATTCCATTGTGTATATGTAACACATGTTCTTTATCCATTCATCTACTGATGGACACTTAGGTTGCTTCCATTTCTTGGCTATTGTAAAGTAGTGCTGCAATAAATGTAGGGGTGCATATGTCTTTTTCAAACCGGGCTGCTGCAGTCTTAGGGTAAATTCCTAGGAGTGGAATTCCTGGGTCAAATGGTATTTCTATTTTGAGTTTTTTGAGGAACCTCCATACTGCTTTCCACAATGGTTGAATTATTTTACATTCCCACCAGCAGTGTAGGAGGGTTCCCCTTTCTTCACATGCTCGCCAACATTTATAGTTGTTTGTCTTATGGATGTTGGCCATCCTGACTGGTGTGAGGTGATATCTCATTGTGGTTTTAATTTGCATTTCTGTGATGATTAGGGATGTGGAGCATCTTTTCATGTGCCTGTTGGCCATCTGAATTTCTTCTTTGGAGAAGTGTCTGTTCAGCTCCTCTGCCCACTTTTTAATTGGCTTATTTGCTTTTTGTTCGTTGAGATTCATGAGCTCTTTATATAATTTGGATGTCAACACCTTATTGGATATGTCTATTATGAATATATTCTCCCATACTGAAGGATGTCTTTTTGTTCTACTGATGGTGTCCTTTGCTGTACAGAGGCTTTTTAGTTTGATATGGTCCCACTTGTTCATTTTTGCCTTTGTTTCCCTTGCCCAGGGAGATATGTTCATGAAGAAGTTGCTGATGTTTATGTTCAAGAGATTTTTGCCTATGTTTTTTTCTAAGAGTTTTATGGTTTCATGACTTACATTCAGGTCTTCGATCCATTTTGCGTTTACTTTTGTATATGGGGTTAGACAATAATCCAGTTTCATTCTCTTACATGTAGCTGTCCAGTTTTGCCAACACCAGCTGTTGAAGAGGCTGTCATTTCCCCACTGAATATCCATGGCTTCTTTATCATATATTAATTGACCATATATGCTTGGGTTTATATCTGGGCTCTCTAGTCTGTTGCATTGGTCAATGGTCTGTTCTTGTGTCAGTACCCAGTTGTCTTGATTAATGTGGCTTTGTAGTAGAGCTTGAAGTCAGGGAGCCTAATTCCCTCCGCTTTATTCTCCCTTCTCAGGATTGCTCTGGCTATTTGTGGTCTTTTGTGGTTCCATATGAATTTTAGAACTATTTGTTCTACTTCACTAAAGAATGCTGTTGGTATTTTGATAGGGATTGCATTGAATATGTAGATTGCTTTAGGCAGGATGGCCATTTTGACAATATTAATTCTTCCTATCCATGAGCACAGGATGTGTTTCCATTTATTGGTATCTTCTTTAATTTCTCTCATGAGTGTCTTGGAGTTTTCAGAGTATAGGTCTTTCACTTTCCTTGGTTAGGTTTATTTCTAGGTATTTTATTCTTTTTGATGCAACTGTGAATGGAATTGTTTTCCTGATTTCCCTTTCTGCTAGTTCATCGTTAATATATAGAAATGCAACAGATTTGTCTGCATTAATTGTGTATCCCTCAACTTTGCTGAATTCAGATATTAGTTCTTGTAGTTTTGGAGTGGATTCTTTAGGGTTTTTTATATGCAATATCATGTCATCGCAGCAAACAGGGACAGTTTGACTTCTTCCTTACCAGTCTGGATGCCTTTTATTTCTTTGTGTTGTCTTATTATTGTGGCTAGGACCTCCAGAACTATGTTGAATAAAAGTGGGGCGAGTGAGCATCCTTGTCTTGTTCCCGATCTTAAAGAAAAAGCTTTCAGCTTCTCTCTGTTAAGTATAATGTTGGCTGTGGGTTTGTCATATATGGCCTTTATTATGTAGAGGTACTTGCCCTCTATACCCATTTTGTTGAGAGTTTTTATCATGAATGGAGGTTGAATTTTGTCAGATGCTTTTTCAGCATCTATGGAGATGATCATGTGGTTTTTGTTCTTCTTTTTGTTGATGTGGTGGATGATGTTGATTGATTTTCTAATGTTGTATCATCCTTGCATCCCTGGGATGAATCCCACTTGATCATGATGGATGATCTTTTTGATGTAGTTTTGAATTCAGTTTACTAATATTTTGTTGAGTATTTTTGCATCTATGTTCATCGGGCATATTGGTCTGTAATTTTATTTTTTTGTCGTGTCTTTGCCTGGTTTTGGTATTGGAGTGATGTTGGCCTCGTAGAATGAGTTTGGGAGTATTTCCCTCCTCATCTACTTTTGGAAAACTTTAATGAGGATGGGTATTAGGTCTTCTCTAAATGTTTGATAAAATTCAGCAGTGAAACCATCTGGTCCAGGGTTTTGTTCTTAGGTAGTTTTTTGAATACCATTTCATTTTCCTTGTTTGTAATTGGTCTATTCAAATTTTCTGTTTCTTCCTGGAACAGCTTTGGAAGGTTGTATTTTTCTAGAAAGCTGTCCATTTCTTCTTATCCAGTTTTTTAGCATGTAAGTTTTCATAGTATTCTCTCATAATTCTTTGTATTTTTGTGGTGTCCGTAGTAATTTTTCTTTTCTCACTTCTGATTCCTTTTATGTGTGTAGACTCTCTTTTTTCTTGATAAGTCTAGCTTGGGGTTTATCTATTTTGTTTATTTTCTCAAACAACCAGCTCCCGCTTTCGTTGATTCTTTCTTTTGTTTTATTCTTCTTGATTTTATTTATTTCTGCTCTAATCTTTATTATATTCCTCCTTTTACTGACTTTGGGCCTCATTTGTTCTTCCTTTTCTAGTTTTGTTAATTGTGCATTTAGATTGTTCATATGTGATTGTTCTTTTTTCCTGAGGTAGGCCTGTATTGCAATATACTTCCCTTTTAGTACAGCCTTTGCAGTGTCCCACAGATTTTGTGGTGTTGAATTTTTGTTTTTGTTAGTCTCCATATATTGCTTGATCTCTGTTTTTATTTGGTTATTGATCCAGTGATTATTTAGGAGCATGTTATTTAGCCTCCATGTGTTTGTGGGCTTTTTCATTTTCTTTGATTAAATTATATCTAGTTTCATACTTTTGTGATCTGAGAAGCTGGTTGGTAGAATTTCAGTCTTTTTGAATTTACTGAGGCTCTTTTTGTGGATTATGTGTCTAATTTTTATGCCAGTTTTGGTTGCTCTAGCTTTGTAGTACGGTTTGAAATCAGATTCTAACTTTTTGTTTTTCCCCTTAGGATTGCTTTGGCTATTTAGGTTCTTTTGTAATTCTGTACGGATTTTGGGATTATTTTTTTTCTTTCAATGAAAAATGATTTTGGAATTTTCGTAACGTTTGCATTGAATGTGTAAATGGCTTTAGATCTTTTCAACAATGTTAACAAGGACATTTTAACTAGTAATTCTTCAATCCATGAACATGGGATATTTTTCTGTTTGTATTTTCTTCAGTTTCTTTCATTAGTCCTTGAGTTTTCAGTTTACAGGGATTTCATTTCCTTGTTTAAATTTATTCCTAAGTATTTTATGGTTTTTGAGGCTATTATGAATGGGATTGTTTCCTTTGTTTCTTTTTCAAGTGTTTCATTGTTCTACATGGAAGTACAACTGATTTCTTTATGTTGGTTTTGTGTTCCTGCCACTTTATTGAATTTGTTGATTGGTTCTACCAATTTTTTTCCTGAAGTCTTCAGGGTTTTCTATGTATATGATCATGTCATGTAAAGGAAAGACAATTTTACCTTTTCTTTCCAAATTTGGGTGACTTTTACTTCTTTTTCTTGCCTTATTGCTCTGGCTAGACCTCCTGTGTTATGTTGAATAGTAGTAGTGAGAATTGGCACCCTTGTCTTGTTACTGACCATAGAGGGAAAGCCTTCAAACTTTCACTGTTGAGGATTATCTTTACTGTGGTGTTATCATACATGTCCTTTATTGTGTTGAGGTTTGTACCTTCTATACCCAATTTGTTGAGCATTTTTATCATAAGGGATGTATTTTCGTCAAATACTTTTTCTATTAGGATGATTATATATCAGCTTTCTTCTTCATTCTGTTAATGTGGTTCTCACATTTATTAATTTGCATATATTGAGCTGTCCTACCAACCCAGAGATAAAACTTGCTTCATATTGTTGTATGATCCTTTTAATATCCTATTAAATTCAGTTTTCTAGAGTTTTGTTGAAGATTTTTGCGTCTGTTTATCAGGAGTATTAGTCTACAGGTTTCTCCTCCAGTTTCCTTGTCTGGTTTTGGTATGAGGTTAATGCTGGCCTAGTAAAATAGTTTAGATGTGTTTCATCTTTTTCAGTTTTTTTGGAAGAGTTTGAGAAGAATTGGCATTAATTTTTCTTTCAATGTGTAGAATTCCCCAGTAAGCCATCAGAGCCTGCACTTTGCTCTTTTGGGAAGTTTTTGATTCAATTCAATCTGCTTACTCATTTTAGGTCTTTTTATATTTTCTTTTTCTTCATGATTCAATCTTGGTAGGTTCTTTTTCCTGGAATTTATTCGTTTGTTCTAGGCTGTACAGTTTGTTGGCATACATTTTAAATAGTAGTCTTATTATCCTTTATATTTCTCTAACAGCTCTTGTAATATGTCCCATTTCATTTATAAATTTTAGTCTATTTTAAAGTAGATACTTTATGTAACATATGTTTCTACTTTGCATTCTGGTGATTTTTTTGTTGGGTTCTGGGCTGTAGATTTTATGTTTGAATGTTGATTATTATTGCATCTTTAAAGAGTATTGGACTTTGTTCTTGCATGCAGTTAAGTTACTTGCAGATCAGTTTGATTTTTTTGAGACTTTGTTAGCACAGGTCCAAGGCAGCATTTCTTCCTATGGCGAATTTAGTCCCACTATTAAGGCATTACCCTTCTGGGAACTCTACCTGATGCTCTTTATGTTACAAGGTATTTCCACTCAGATTGATGTGAAGATGAACTATGTTCAGCCCTCTGTGACCACTAGTAATTGTTCAGTCTTCTTAGTCCCAGTGATTGTCTCCCTTGCCTTTACTTTCCTCTTAGGCATGGACAGATTAATACTCAAGCAAAGAGGTAAAAGAAAAGAAGAAAAAACAAAAGGAGAGTGCTTAAGCAAAGAGGAGTCCTCTGGAACTGTTTCTCGATGCAGCTCCATCCTCCAGTACTTGCCTCACAAATTCTACCTTGGCTTTCCTGAACTCCAGTCTATGTCTACTATACTTAATGAGACCTTGAGCTTTGTTTGGGTTTCTCCTCCTTCCCCTGTAGCTTGGAAACTGCCTTTAGATAGTAAGCTATAGCAGTCATACATACAGTTTGCTACATTAATTTCCTTCCTTCAGGGATCACAGTTCTCTGCTACCTGTGTACAGTATCTGAAAATATTTTGTATATTTTGTATAGTTTTCAAGTTGTTTAAGGCAGCAGGGTGTATCTGGGCTCTGTTCCTCTCTGGCTGGAAGCAGAAATTAATTCAGCTTTAGATGCTGAGAAATGACCCAGAACTTTAAGACAATTTAAAACATAAAGCATTGTGAACAGTTAGAATTTAATATTAAATTGAAATCATGCCAACAGAGGAGTTTTTAGTCTCGTGAGTTTAATTTTACTCATGTGGTAATTTGAATTTTTCATTAAAGTACTAGATATAAAAAATTCAACCAATTTTTCTGTTTTTATATTCAGTTTTAGATGGCCCTCTCATAAAGTTGATTGAATGATGTAGATAATGATGTAACCTGGAAATTCTTAGTTAAAAATTTGTGCCCAAACATTTACATTTAATGTTGGAAGTTTGTGACTTAATTGTAATTATCTAAATTTTATTCTTACACTTCCTCAGTTTTGGACTTGAAGAGGATTGAATCTGCTGAAATGCTGAGTATGGTATAGGTTGAAGTGAGATTAAAATTGAGTGAGAATGAGTACAGGTGTAATTATAGCTATTAAGAACTACTACCTGGGAGTTAACAGATTGTGTAGTAAGATCTCTGTTACTCTAAGTGTAGTAATTAATGATTATTCACAAATTTTAACCCTTAGTTATTTTAATAATGGGTATGTTTTCTTTAAAGATTAACTCTCAGGTTCCCAAATGTTCTAAGTTCGTAGTGCCCTTAGTATCTCCGTAATATTTTCATGGTAGTTCAAGTTAAAGAGAAATACCTGAGAGTTAAGTTGATTATATTCTAACAACTTACCGACTATTAAAAATATATATAAATTAAAAGGAAAATGTTATTTTATTCTTTAATAATCATTATTATTTGCTATAGGATATATGAGACTGTTGGGTATTGAACAACTTCCCAACCTTGGAGACCCTTTGGACACTGCATCCTCATCTCTTCTTTTACTTTTTTTTTTTTTTTGCTTTCGACTTGATTTTTGTCAAGGCAATGGTCAAAAACCCAACTCCATATGATGCTATGGAAGGTGCCATGGAAGGAATGTAGTGCAATATAACATTGAAACTCTCAACTTCTAGCTAGTAGTCCTTGCAGGTAGAGTCCAGCAGATGTTAACTATTGCTGCATTTTCCTTAAACATTTAAAATATCCTTCAGTGCCCCTGTGTGTTCTGCTACAGCACTCCTGGGACTGTTGGCACACATTCTGGGTACAGAATTAACTCATTCTCTTCTAATGTTCATTTTATTGTTTTATGTGGAAATGTAACATGACTAGTGTCCTGATTTTTCTATTTCAAGATAAAGAATCATTTTTGATCCATTTTGACCAGAAAACTTTCTTGAGAAACTTACTTAGTAATGGTGAAATAAAGGAATAAAGTATCTGAGGCTTCATAGAAAAATAATTGAATAAGTTGGTTTTGTGTACCATTTTTACAAATAATCTAGAATACAAATAGTGAATAAAATATTAAACATTAAATGGGATAAAAATGCATTACATTATTACTGTACAAGTTGATATGAATATACAGAAAAGAAAGATAAATTTTATGGCAATATATAAGGGAAAATAATTAAAAATGTCTGCTTTTATTAGACTTCATACTGTCAATTATGATCTTCTAATTGGATAAGGATATTCCTGATTGATCCTTAAAAAGATTTCTGCCTGCTGAACTGTACTAATCTGTACTATGCCTCAAAATGATTTTTTTTAAATGATCTAGTTTGTAAGGAAGGAAAAATCTTGAACTGTGTGGAAATGGCTTTTTTTGCAATATTGTGATAAGAATATTGCACTTCCACGTGTTCATAGTTTAATACATCATAGAATAAACATATAATAATAGCTTGCATTTATCTAGTGTTCATATACTATGGGCCATACACAGTTCTTAGTGGTTTTCATATATTGACTGAATTCTTACAATAGTCCTATGACATAGGCCCTATGATTATTCTCATTATACTGCCAAAAGAAAGAGCCATAGAGAGGTTAAGTAATTTGTCTGACCTCACACAGAGCTAATGAGTAGTGGAGTCAAAGAGTTTAAAATCCAGGTAGTATGGTTCCAGAGCCCCTGATTTTAATCACTACCCAAACGGACATTAGCTTTCACCTGAGTGTTAATAGTGAGTGACTAAAATATTAAAATATGATATTAAATGGGATTAAAATGCAGTACTTAATTCCTGTACAAGTTGATACAAATATACAGGATATTTTTAGTTAGATCACATTCACTTGCTTTCTTTTTTCTTAAATTTATTTTAAGATCCTAAGCTTATTAAAATCTTTCATTAGTAGATTAGGTTAGGGAGAAGTAAGCACAAGATCTTGAAACTTTAAGAAGTTAAATAAATTACTGGTATTTTATCCTATTTATGGCATAAAGAATTCACAATTAAAATTGGAATGTTTTATAGTGAAGCCAAGGAATTGGATTTTAGCAAGTTGTTACCAGAAGCCTTTTAAAACAGTTTCACAGGTAATTCTGATATTGAAGAACAGAATCTAAACTAGAAAGGTGACTATTTTTATATCTTTATTGATGGAAAAATCCAAGCCCAATATTTAATAGTTTTAAAGACTTACAGAAAATTTTGCACATCTTCCCTTGGAACTTGCTTAATATTAACTCTAACATCTGTAAAGAAGTTATTTTAACAATTAGTCATTAAGAACAAGGCCACTCGGTTTGGAACCTTGGCTCCTCCACTTAGCTTGTTGCATAACTTGAGGTGAAATATTCATTTTATAAGCTTTAGTGTGTTTTTTAAATTAAAATAAGAAAAGAGGTGTTTTGAGTTAATGCATGTACATTGATTATTAATTATAATAATGACCAGCACATGGTGAATGTGATTTCATCATCTCTTTCTTCCTTTTCCTCATCTCATAGCTTACATTCCTTTACAGTTTGTTTTCTCAGGTTGTCTTGAAAAAGGCAATTAGTATCTTATAACTAAAAGGCCTCTAAGAATAACTGACATCGTTATTTATTTTATTATTATTCTTTAATATTAAAGCTTTTTTGCAGTTCACTAATCCTTAATGTGTATTGTACTTGAATTTGAATACTTAAACTCAGATATCTACCTAAGCCTCAAATTGAAGAAGTTCAGGATTTACCAATGTTAATACTTTTTCTTTTTTCATATATACATTTTCAAAAGAAGGCTATACAGAAATTGCTTTATTTTCTTGTTTTTACTTCTAGATACTTTATATAGATCTTGAAGATATGTTTTGCTTTCTGTCTACATTCTGTGATAGACTTCTTAATATTGTTTCTTGTACTTATTTTCCTATTTTCAGTTTTCTTTCTCTCTTGCTCTCTCTCTTTTCAGTCTGGAAATGAAAACTCAATCCTGAAAAATGGGAACCATAAAAATGGCAAGATGAATTTAAGTATTCCCTGCATGTTTATTTAGGATATGTATGCTGTGTCCTTGAAATACTTGTGTTTAAAGATTTAACCTCATAGAGGATGAGAGATTATCTCATATTAATGTTTACAGTTAAAGTTTAGATGCTTAATAAGCAGGCTGTTGTTATAAGGTTATATTATATACTCTCACCACTGGGAAAACCTCCCTCCTGCTCCATTCCACTCCTAAACACATGGGTTGCACAGCTGCTATATGGTTGTACACTGTCCCATGTGTATTAAGTAAACACAGTTTGCAAAAGGGTTGCATTTTGGAGCATGGAAGTAGCATGGCTGGTTGGGGACCCCAGAAGTGTAGCTGCCAGAATTCTTCCATCTGGCAGCAGTGCGGCTAGGCAGCTCCACATAGGGCATAAATACATTTTTGCTGAGCACTTTTCTTGTTCCAACAACCTAGGCAGAGATGTGGATGGATGGAAGATGGTCAAAGGAACTAATAGAATGGGGTCTTTAATTGGAACCACTCTATTGTTTAAGGCAAAGATCTTACAATATGGTACGAAGAAACACATTTGAACTTTTTCTTTTGCAAGAATCTTGACAAATAGTGTTAACTTTTATGAAAACCTTTAAATTAAAGAACTGTGAAACTGTAGTAAAGCTTAGTTACTTAAAAAAATTTAGACTTTAAATGCATGGCAGAAGTAACACAGAAATATAATTTTAAGGTAAAATAATTGTGATTTTCTTCATTTGATGTACGTTTACTTCTGGTTTCATTAAAAATTCCCAGAACATTGAACATAAGTCAACATTCCATGGAGAAGAAAATATCATGCAGCTTGCATGTGTGCATATCTGCATATCAGAGCGCAAAATATTGACATGATAATTGCAGTCAAGCCTGAGTGAACAGTGGCCTGTGGGAATTCAGCTGGTGTTGTACCAGCTGGATGGCTGCTCAGGACACAGTTTGAAATGCAAGGTGCAAGTTAGCACTTTATTCAGCACAGGCAGGCATCATTTAAAAATCCTTGGGGGCAACCCTGGTGATGTGCAGATGTTAAAACAGTCTGTTCTGAAGTGCTGATATTTTTGAACACTAAGAGACTTCTAGATTCAGGGTGAAAAATATTTGCACAGTTATTAAAGATGTGTAATACACAGTCTTTCCAATGCTTCTATGAATGTTTTAGGTAATAAATACTGAGTATACATAGAAGATTCAGATGTGTAGTTAGAAGAAACAGGAAAATCAGAATAAATGAAGCCATTTAATTTTTATAAAGCAGAAATGTTTTGAGTTTCAACTTTATGAATTTAGAAATGATGTTGAATGATAAGGATATCTGAAACAAAGGTATATTGTTTAGTAATATGTTAAATCTGAACTGTTGCATTGTAGTAAATGATTATTTCTTTGTTTAAGGAGTTCATCAATATGCCATAATTTACAAATTCAGATTCAATTGTTGTAGCTTAATTCTATTCTTTGCTCTATTTTGGAACTACCAGCTTGAACAGGAAAAAAAATTCAGTCATTTTTTCATGTGTCAGGTTGACTCTTCAGCAGTTTGCTTTTACATGTAGTTTAAATATATTTTTTGTATTGAAAAATAAAATAATAATAGAAATTCTGGATTTTGCAATAAAAATTAAGTTCTAATCTTAAAGCAAAATACATACTTTAAGTATAGTTGACCTTTAATATATTTTATGCCAAATGTTTTATATATATTAGGATGTTTATTTAGTAATGTATTTTTATTCAGAATATTAGTTTTTTTCAATAGCTGTTTTACTGTGGAGTAAATGTGAGAAATACTTGTGTGAAGTTTTTAAGTTTTTCTCTTTCCTCAGGTTTTGTTACATTCATAGATACCATTCTAGTAATTTATTATGCATATTTAAAATAGAATTATTATGAAACAGTTCATGAATAAAAGGGTAATTCGATAAAAGTGTAATTCTTATTTCCATAAACTTCCATTTTTAGCAGTCTTACTGTTTTAGAATCTTAGTGTTTATTAGAAATTGAGGAGGCATTTAACTGGAGAGTCATTAATAAATATAAAATCTACATTTTAATAGATTCTATAGTTAAAGAAAACATTAGCCCAACTAGATTTATTTTGTGCATTATCTGTTAATTAAGAATAATAAACATGTTTTGCTTTTTTATTTTCTTTGTTTTCTAATTGAGACCTCATTTATAGTTAAATGTTTCTTTTAGAATCCAATATTTTATTTGTGACATCTCATTAAAAATGGGCTCACACCCAGAATATATGATGCTGTCGTACTGTATAATATATGGCATGGTCTATAACACGATAAATTTTGTTTCTTAATGACTTAGAATAATTTCCCAGATTTTTGGGTTTAGAAAAATGGCAAAAAGTTAATGTGGTAATTCATGTGTCTAAGTACAACAATGTTAAATGTTTAAATGGGTAGTGCTCTTGGGAAAAGTGATTGGGGCTTTAAAATTGTACAAATTTGACAGCCTCTCTTCACTTCATTTTTCATCCTAAAGAAGTCTGCAAGTATTCTTAGCTCGCATCATTATTGCATATCAGTGGTTCTAATTAGCTAAACAGGAGTTTGTCTCAGTCATTGATCATCATCAGCTTCTTGACAGTGTTTTTTTTTTTAAGGAATCTTTTTTTTATGCCTTGTAAATATACAGAATTTATTGAATTAATCAGATAGGTTGGTTGTGTTTTAAACTTGAACTTTTTTTACTGCATTATTCTAAGTAAAAATATATTCATATTGTAGCACTGTTTTCTCTTGGGAGTGTTTTTCTGTTATGAAAATACTAGGTATCCCATGCCACTAGGAGGAGCTGCTAGACAAATCTCTCAAGATTTTGAATTGTGGTTTTTTTTTTTTCAATTTCAAAACTATAATGTAGAAGTCAATTTTGGGTTTTTTGGTTATGAATATATTATTGTGGTATATTTTCAAGTTTGTGTTCTATATGAAGTTTTATATTTCATTTATGACCTATGTTTTTAGTATTATATTACTTAGTTTAATCTATTGAGGAGTGTGTCAGTTATTATTTCAGTGACCCTCAGACTTTAGTGTGCCTCAGAGTCACTTGAGGTTTTGTGTCTTAGTTTGGGTTGTGGTAACAAAATACCATAGATTCTGTTGTTGGGTAGCCTAAACAACAGACATTTAGTACTTACAGTTCTGGAGGCTAGGAAGTCCAATATCAAGGTGCCTGCCAATTCCATTCCCTGTAAGAGCTTTCTTGCTGACAGCTGCCTTCTTGCTGTGTCCTCACATGATGGAGAGAGGAGAGAGATTATCTTTCTCATGTCTCTTTTAAGGGCTGTAATCCTATTCCTGAGGGCTTTGCCCTCATCACATCCCAAAGGCCCCACTTCCAAATACTGTCACACTGGGGATTAGGGCTTCCAACAAATAAATATGAAATATTAAGTCCATAGCACTTTCTTATGGCTAAACATTGCAGGGCCCTACCCTCAAGCTTCTACCTTAAGGGCTGTGGAAGATGTTGGCTTTGCAACAAGGATCATATAGGTATGATCCTGATGTTACTTTTCTGCTGACCCACACTATGAGAACCCCTGTGTTAGATTGTAAGTGAGTTCATATACATACTTGTGTCATAGGAGATAACCACCCTGGTACCAAGCTCACTTGGAAGTTGCAATAAACCTTTTATTTGGGTTTCATGGCATATAGTCTAGTCTTATCTTTATCTCATTTAAAAGAACCACCAGAATTTATTTTGACACAAGTGGACATTTTAGGCTTATTACAGAAGTATGGATTAGACAGATTCTGCCCCTGTAAATTAAACTAATTCCTGGGAAGTTAAAAATAAACTCATAGAGTATCCAGAAAGGAACTTGCAAAGGTAGTTTTTGTCTGGAATTAATGTCTTGGCTGTCTCATCCTGGGTCTTTGTCTGGAGGTAAACCCAAACATGCCCTGCCCTTTGTGATTCAAAGTCATTTTTCTCTCGATGAATATACTGTGAATGGTTGTAATACTCTTTTGCAATACCCATGATTTTATAATAGTAAATTAAAAATTCAAGAGATAGTTTGAGATTATATATTAGTGATAAATGATAGGCAAAGGGCATATAGTTTTTAATGTATAAAATAGTTTTATAAATCAATAAAAAGCACTAAAATATGAAATGGTGGATACATTGATAGGCAATAGCATTTCAGTTTCTGAAAGTATGTGTAATTTCACTATTGAAAAAGAGATATAAATAATAAGAAAGCCCAGTTGAAGAATGGACTATGATTATGCATTAAATGTGTTAGTAATGCTTGGAAAGTAGAAAATGACAAAATAATAAAGCAGGATAAAGTGCCAACAGTAAAAATAGTGGTCATAATACATATGTTTGCAAAATTTTAAATACGGTGTTTTCCAAACTCTCCCCTACTGTGTCCCTGCAACCAGAGGGCTATAGAAAAACTGTGAACCATGATGACAGGTCCTATGTAAATTTATGATTACTAATCTCAGTGGTCCTTATCCTGTTAGTCCTATTTTTTCTGGCTCACTTACTATCTCAGCATCCTAGAAAACTATTTTATATTTACTATCTTGTCAACTTCTACCACTTCATTTTGCATTCTCACTCTCAGCTATTGGATACCTCGTATATATTTGTCAAATTGACACTTGTTAAGTGGAGCATAGGGTTCTGGATTGTGAACCATGGTTTAACAACAGACCACAAGAGTAATTCAAATAGAGAAGTTTATTACTCACCAGACCTGGAGGAAGTACTGGGCATGCCTTGAGGAGCCACATGGGAACGTCAAGACACAGAGTACAGAGAGACAGGCAGGACCTGGACCTTTATTAGGGTTTGTAGATAGAGGGCTTTGGGGTTCCTGGGATAAGGTGTGACTGATCAATTCAAACCAAAAGAGCTGGGTTTTGGTCAACCCCACCAGGGGTCTTATCCAAGGGCACACAAGAGAGAGAGGTGTTGGGAGGCAGAGGAGAGGAATCAACATATCAGGAACTTAACTTTACTTGTGACTCTGCCTGTTGATATCTAGAGGTGTGTGCTTGCATGAGGGGTTAGTGTCAGTTTAAGTCCATTCAGGCTGCCTAGCCAAACCAAATGGATGCCCAGGCAACAAAACCATGGATTAGTTTAGCTAAACCCTCAGCAGTATCCTTGCTTCCTACACCACTGAGAAAATAGAAGCTTTAAGGAGACAGGTTTTACTCCTTCCCAAAACCACATCTACCAACATATCTGAATATGTGCCCATATTTTCTCTTTTATTTCCTTGGGAGAACTGTTTATACACTTATCTTAGGCCAAACAAACTCCGTGTGTACACTAAAGCCTCTGGGACCCAAGGATGTCACTCTGCAATTCTCCCTTGTTCTGCATCTTCAGTATCTTTCACTGTCCTAGATAATTCCTAGTCAACATTTTATCTCCCAAAAATATCTCTTTTGATCTCACATTTCCCTTGAACTATTGTTCCATTTTTTACAGCAAAATTCCTCTGAAGTGTGGTTTTTACTATCTATTTTTTTCATTCTCTTTTGAACTCACTCCAATTAGGCTTTCATATCTTCCATTCTCCTAAAACAGGTCTTGTTAAAATCACTAGTGACCTCAATATTACTAAATCCAGTAGTCAGTTCTCAGTCTTTATACATGTTTGCATCATGTGGCACAGTCGTTTTCTTTCTTGTAGAAATGCTTATTCACTTAGTTTTCTCTCTTGATTCTTCTCTTACGTGACTGCTTAACCATCTTAGTATCATTTGCTTTTTTTCCCCCATCTCACTAATCTAAAAGTGTTGGAGTGCCTGAGGACTCAGTTCTTAGACTTCTTTATCCAAAAATCACTCGCTAGGTGATCCCATCTACTCTTAACTGTCTTAACTATATTTGGATGACTCCTAAAGTTATATCTTCAGCCTTGACTTTTTGATGATTCCAGACTTGTTTATACAACTCTGCCTTGGATGTCAGTCAGAAATCTCAACATGCCCAAATCCCAAATCCTAGTGTCCCTCACTCACCTCTTATATGTGAGATGATGTCTACTCCATTCTTCCATTTGCTCAGGCTTTGGAAACATTCTCGACTTCTTTATTTTTTATCTCATATCTATTGTATTAAGAACTCCTGTTTGCTCTACTTTGAAAATATCAAGAATTTAATCACTTCTCAACACTACCACTCTACTTATCCTGTCCAATTCATCCTTATTTCTTACCTGGGGTATTGCAGTGGCCTTGCAACTGGTCACGCTGCTTTCCACTCTTGATGACTGGAGTCTTTCCTTCACCCCAAAACCAGTAGGATACTTATAAAATATTAATTTGTGTTATTTCTCTGCTCAAAACTATACATTGCACTGAGAGATCCAAAACTTCATAAGACTTACAAGGCCATATATTACTTTATTCCCAGTGACCTCTCTGCCCTCCCCTACCACTGTCCCTTTGTCTGAACAAGGGGAGATAATATTTATTACTCTGCTGTTCTTTGAATTCCCTGTTTGAATTCTGTTTCCCCAGGACCAATTATGCTCTTGTCTCAGTGTCTTGCTACTGGTCCCATAGCCTAGAAAATTCTTTCCCTAAGATTTGTGTGACTGTCACTTCACCTTTCAGGACAATCATTTGCTAATTATCCTATACAAAATAGCAACCA
Source organism: Smutsia gigantea (assembly GCA_032199065.1). Classification (NCBI taxonomy): domain Eukaryota; kingdom Metazoa; phylum Chordata; class Mammalia; order Pholidota; family Manidae; genus Smutsia; species Smutsia gigantea. Next base: position 58,400 of record JAVSCE010005706.1, read on the forward strand.
CCTTCCTTTTACTCCTCAATTCTCCAAGACTAGGCATCCCTTTCTCCGTCCCCCTTGTTTAGTGTCCTTATTATATTTACAGCCAGTTGATGTACTATGTTCACTTACATATAATTTATTTTCAGTCTCCATAAATTAGAATGTTAATTTCATGAAGGCAGCCATTTAGTTTACCCTGTCATATAATAAGCTCAATAAATATTTGTTAAGTGAATGATGGATTAATGTATAAATGTGGGATATTTTAAATTTATTCTAGTAGGTACTCTTTCAATTAAGGACTTTAATACTAAAATCCTCAGCAGTTATCTCCTAAAAATATTGCTTTATCTTTTATACAACAGTTTTCTATCTCTGGAACTCTTCAGGCATATGTTGAAGTTTCCTAGTAAAAACACATTTCTCAACTGTGTTTTCATATTTTTAATCTGATTGTTTTTCTATGCAGTATTCTGGATGAATCCCTCATTATTCTCAATTTCACTAATTCTCTTTTTGTGTCTAGTTTTCAATTCAGCCCATTTAATTGTTTTTTGATTCAGTGATTATAATTTTTTTATTTAAGGTATCATTGATATAAAATCTTATGAAGGTTTCACATGAGCAACATTGTGGTTACTACATTCAACCCTATAATCAAGTCCCCACCACATACCCCGTAACAGTCACTGTCCATCAGTGTAGTAAGATACTATAGAGTCACTACTTTGTCTTCTCTGTGCTATTCTGCCTTCCCCATGCCCACCCCCCCTGTATTTTATGTGCTAATCATAATACCCCTTAATCCCCTTATCCCTTCCTTATAACCCACACTCCCCAACGCCTTTCCCTTTCGTAATCACTAGACCATTCCTGGGTTCTGGGAATCTGCTGCTGTTTTGTTCCTTCAGTTTTTGCTTTGTTATTATACTCCACAGATGAGTGAAATTATTTGCTACTTGCCTTTCTCTACCTGGATTATTTCACTGAGCATAATACCTCCTAGCTCCATACATGTTGTTGCCAATGATAGGATTTGTTTTCTTCTTATAGCTGAATAATAATCCACTGTGTATATATACCACATCTTCTTTATCCATTCATCTACTGATGGACACTTAGGGTACTTCCATTATCTTGGCTATTGTAAATAGTGTTGCAATAAACAGAGGGGTGCATGTATCTTTTTAAATCTGTGATCTTGTTTTCTTAATGTAAAGAGTGGAAATCCTGGGTCAAATGGTATTTATATTTTTAGTTTTTTGAGGAACCTCCATATTGTTTTCCACAATAGCTGAACTAATTTCCATTCTCACCAATAGTGTAGGAGGGTTCCCCTTCTTCTGCATCCTTGTCTGCATTTGCTGTTGCTTCTCTTTTGGATGTTGGCCATACTAACTGGTGTGAGGTATCTCATTGTGCTTTTAATTTGCATTTTCCTGATGATTAGCAATGTGTAACATCTTTTCATGTGCCTGTTTGCCACCTGAATTTCTTCTTTGGAGAAGTGTCCGTTCATATCCTCTGCCCATTTTTTAATTGGGTTATTTGCTTTTTGGGTGTTGAGGTGTGTGAGTTCTTTTTATATTTTTAATGTTAACCTCCTGTTGGATATGTTGTTCACGAATATATTCTCCCATACTGTAAGATGCCTTTTTTTTTTTCTGGGACCCTTCTTAATTTTTTATATTATGCAAATTTAAATATCTAATTTAAATAGGAAAACATGGGTTGACCTCCAGAAATGTTTCTTTTTTTTAATATAATTTATTTTATTATTATTAATGTACAATTACATGTGCAATATTACGGTTATTAAACTACCCCTTCATCAGGTCCCCCCCACCAACCCCATTACAGTCACTGTCCATCAGCGTAGTGAGATGCTATAGAATCACTACTTGTCTTCTCTGAGTTGTACTGCCCTCCCCGTGCCCCCCACAACATTATATCTGCTAATCGTAATGCCCCTTTTTCCCTCTTATCCCTCCTTTCCCGCCCATGTTCCCCAGTCCCTTTCCCTTTGGTAACTATTAGTCCGTTCCTGGGTTCTGTGAGTCTCCTGCTGTTTTGTTCCTTCAGTTTTTTTCTTTGTTCTTATACTCCACATATGAGTGAAATCATTTGATACTTGTCTTTTTCGGCTTGGCTTATTTCACTGAGCATAATACCCTCTAGCTCCATCCATGTTGTTGCAAATGGTAGGATTTGTTTTCTTCTTATGGCTGAATAATATTCCATTGTGTATATGTACCACATCTTCTTTATCCATTCATCTACTGATGGACACTTAGGTTGCTTCCATTTCTTGGCTATTGTAAATAGTGCTGCAATAAACATAGGGGTGCATCTGTCTTTTTCAAACTGGGCTGCTGCATTCTTAGGGTAAATTCCTAGGAGTGGAATTCCTGGGTCAAATGGTATTTCTATTTTGAGTTTTTTGAGGAACCTCCATACTGCTTTTCACAATGGTTGAACTAATTTGCATTCCCACCAGCAGTGTAGGAGGGTTCCCTTTTCTCCACATCCTCGCCAACATTTGTTGTTGTTTGTGTTTTGGATGTTGGCCATCCTCACTGGTGTGAGGTGATATCTCATTGTGGTTTTAATCTGCATTTCTCTGATGATTAGCGATGTGGAGCATCTTTTCATGTGCCTGTTGGCCATCTGAATTTCTTCTTTGGAGAAGTGTCTATTCATGTCCTCTGCCCATTTCTTAATTGGATTATTTGCTTTCTGTTTGTTAAGGTGCATGAGTTCTTTATATATTTTGGATGTCAATCCTTTATCAGATACATTTTTTATGAATATATTCTCCCATACTGTAGGATGTCTTTTTGTTCTACTGATGGTGTCCTTTGCTGTACAGAAGCTTTGCAGCTTGATATAGTCCCACTTGTTCATTTTTGCTTTTGTTTCCCTTGCCCGGGGAGATATGTTCATGAAGAAGTTGCTCATGTTTATGTCCAAGAGATTTTTGCCTATGTTTTTTTCTAAGTTTTATGGTTTCATGACTTACATTCAGGTCTTTGATTCACCTTGAGTTTACCTTTGTGTATGGGGCTAGACAGTAGTCCAGTTTCATTCTCTTACATGTAGCTGTCCAGTTTTTCCAACACCAGCTGCTGAAGAGGCTGTCATCTCCCCATTGTATATCTAAGGCACTTTTATCAAATATTAATTGACTGTATATGTTTGGGTTAATGTTTGGATTTTCTATTCTGTTCCACTGGTCTGTGGGTCTGTTTTGTGCCAATACCAAATTGTCTTGATTACTGTGGCTTTGTAGTAGAGCTTGAAGTCAGGGAGTGTAATTCCCCCTGTTTTATTCCTCCTTCTCAGGATTGCTTTGGCTATTCGGGGTCTTTTGTGGTTCCATATGAATTTTAGAATTATTTGTTCCAGTTCATTGAAGACAGCTGTTGGTAGTTTGATAGGGATTGCATTGAATCTGTAGATTGCTTTAGGTAGTATAGCCATTTTGACAATATTTATTCTTCCTAGCCAAGAGCATGGGATGCATTTCCATTTGTTAGTGTCCTCTTTAATTTCTCTTAGGAGTGTCTTGTAGTTTTCAGAGTACAGGTCTTTCACTTCCTTCGTTAGGTTTATTCCTAGGTATTTTATTCTTTTTGATGCAATTGTGAATGGAATTGTTTTTCTGATTTCTCTTTCTGTTAGTTCATCATTAGTGTATAGGAAAGCAACAGATTTCTGTGTGTTAATTTTGTATCCTGCAACTTTGCTGAATTCAGATATTAGTTCTAGTAGTTTTGGAATGGAGTCTTTAAGGTTTTTTATGTACAGTATCATGTCATCTGCAAATAGTGACAATTTGACTTCTTCTTTACCAATCTGGATGCCTTGTATGTCTTTGTTTTGTCTGATTGCTGTGGCTAGGACCTCCAGTACTATGTTGAATAACAGTGGAGAGAGTGGGCATCCCTGTCTTGTTCCCGATCTTAGATGAAAAGCTTTCAGCGTCTCGCCGTTAAGTATGATGTTAGCTGTGGGTTTGTCATATATAGCCTTTATGATGTTGAGGTACTTGCCGTCTATACCCATTTTGTTGAGAGTTTTAATCAGGAATGGATGCTGAATTTTGTCAAATGCTTTTTCAGCATCTATGGAGATGATCATGTGGTTTTTGTTCTTCTTTTTGTTGATGTGGTGGATGATGTTGATGGATTTTCGAATGTTGTACCATCTTTGCATCCCTGGGATGAATCCCACTTGATCATGGTGTATGATCCTCTTGATGTATTTTTGAATTCGGTTTGCTAATATTTTGCTGAGTATTTTTGCATCTACGTTCATCAGGGATATTGGTCTGTAGTGTTCTTTTTTGGTGAGGTCTTTGCCCGGTTTTGGTATTAGAATGATGCTGCCTTCATAGAATGAGTTTGGAAGTATTCCCTCCTCTTCTATTTTTTGGAAAACTTTAAGGAGAATCGGTGTTATTTCTTCTCTATATGTGTGGTAGAATTCAGAGGTGAATCTATCAGGCCGGGGGGTTTTGTTCTTGGGTAGTTTTTTTGATTACCAATTCTATTTTGTAGCTGGTGATTGGTCTGTTTAGTTTTTCTGTTTCTTGCTTGGTCAGTCTTGGAAGGTTGTATTTTTCTAAGAAGTTGTCCATTTCTTCTATGTTTTCCAGCTTGTTAGCATATAGGTTCTCATAATATTCTCTTATGATTCTTTGTATTTCTGTGGGGTCCGTCGTGATTTTTCCTTTCTCATTTCTGATTGTGTTTATGTGTGTAGATTCTCTTTTTCTCTTAATGAGTCTGGCTAGGGGTTTATCTATTTTGTTTATTTTTTCAAAGAACCAGCTCTTGGTTTCATTGATTTTTTCTATTGTTTTATTCTTCTCAATTTTATTTATTTCTTCTCTATCTTTATTATGTCCCTCCTTCTGGTGACTTTGGGCCTCATTTGTTCTTCTTTTTCCAATTTCAGTAATTGTGTCTTTAGACTATTCATTTGGGAATGTTCTTTCTTCTTTAAATAGGCCTGGATTGCAATATACTTTCCTCTTAGAACTGCCTTTGCTGCGTCCCACAGAAGTTGTGGCTTTGTGTTGTTGTTGTCATTAGTCTCCATATATTCTTTGATTTCTGTTTTGATTTGGTCGTTAACCCATTGATTAATTAGGAGAGTGTTGTTAAGTCTCCATGTATTTGTGAGCCTTTTTGATTTCTTTCTAAAATTTATTTCTAGTTTTATACCTTGGTGATCTGAGAAGTTGGTTGGTAGGATTTCAATATTTTTGAAATTACTGAGGTTCTTTTTGTGGCCTAGTATGTGGTCTATTCTGGAAAATGTTCCATGTGCACTTGAGAAGAATGTGTATCCTGTTGCTTTGGGGTGTAGAGTTCTGTAGATGTCTGTTAGATCCATCTGTTCTAGTGTGTTGTTCAGTGCCTCTGTGTCTTTACTTATTTTCTGTCTGGTTGATCTGTCCTCTGGAGTGAGTGGTGTGTTGAAGTCTCCTAAGATGAATGCATTGCTGTCTATTTCCTCCTTTAATTCTGTTAGTATTTGTCTCACATATGCTGGCGCTCCTGTGTTGGGTGCATATATATTTATAATGGTTATATCTTCTTGTTGGACTGACCCCTTTATCATTATGTAATGTCCTTCTTTATCTTTTGCTACTTTCTTCGTTTTGAAGTCTATTTTGTCTGATACAAGTACTGCAACGCCTGCTTTTTTCTCTTTGTTGTTTGCATGAAGTATCTTTTTCCATCCCTTCACTTTTAGTCTGTGTATATCTTTGTGTTTGAGGTGAGTCTCTTGTAAGCAGCATATAGATGGGTCTTGGTTTTTTATCCATTCTGTTACTCTGTGTCTTTTGATTGCTGCATTCAATCCATTTACATTTAGGGTGATTATTGATAGATATGTACTTATTGCCATTGCTGGCTTTAGATTCGTGGTTACGAAGGGTTCAAGGGTTGCTTCTTTACTATCTAACAATCTAACTTAACTTTCTTGTTAAGTTATTGTAAACACAGTCTGATGTTTCTTTTATTTGTCTCCCTTCTTATCCTTACTCCTCCATTCTTTCTATCATAGGTGTTTTATTCTTTGCCTTTAGTTAGTATTTGGATGGTCTGCTTTCTTTGCTATGATTTTATTTTCTCTGGTGACATCTTTTTAGCCTAGGTGTACTTCCATCTAGAGCAGTCCATTTAAGATATCCTGTAGTGGTGGTTTATGAGAGGCAAACTCTCTCAAGTTTCGTTTGTCTGGAAATTGTTTATTCCCTCCGTCATATTTAAAGGATAATCGTGCTGGATAAAATATTCTTGGTTCGAGTCCCTTCTGTTTCATAACGTTAAATATATTGTGCCATTCTCTTCTGGCCTGTAAGGTTTCTGTTGAGAAGTCTGATGATAGTCTGATGGGTTTTCCTTTGTAGGTGATCTTTTTTCTCTCTCTAGCTGCCTTTAATACCCTGTCTTTATCTTTGATCTTTGCCATCTTAATTATTATGTGTCTTGGTGTTGTCTTCCTTGGGTCCCTTGTGTTGGAGATCTATGAGCTTCGGTGGACTGCGAGACTACTTCCTTCCCCAGCGAGGGAAAGTTTTCAGCAATTATTTCTTCAAAGACACTTTCTATCCCTTTTTCTCTCTCTTCTTCCTCTGGTACTCCTATAATGCGAATATTGTTCCGTTTGGATTGGTCACACAGTTCTCTTAATATTCTTTCATTCCTAGAAATCCTTTTATCTCTCTCTGCCTCAGCTGCTCTGTACTCCTGTTCTCTGTTTTCTATTCCATTAACAGTCTCTCGCATCTCATCCATTCTGCTGTTAAGCCCGTCGATCGCTTGTCTGATTTCTGTATTGTCTTTCCTCAGTTCCCTCACTTCCTCCCTCAGCTCTTGCACATTTCTCTGTCGGTCCATCAGCATGGTTATGACTTTTATTCTGAATTCTTTTTCAGGAAGACTGTGCATTTCCATCCCTTCAGACTCCCTCTGTGGGGTTGTCTGGTTGATTTTGGTCTGAACCATATTCCTCTGTCTTTTCATGGCTATAGAATTGGTCACTGATAGTTGCCACGTATGTCAGCTGGGCTCTTTAAGACTTTAAAAAGAAAAGAAAAAAATGAGAAGAAAAAAAAGAAAGAAAGAAAGAAAGAAAAAAAGAAAGAAAAGAAAAAACAAAAACAAAACAAAAAAAATGCCCACTGGACGTAGATTCTGTGGGAATGCTGTAGGTGGCGTTATTGCCCCACTATTCCACAGCTGTGGCTGCGCCGCTCCGCAAGGCCCTTTATCGCTCTGGCAGGGGTGGGAACGACTAGGAGGCTGTTGATCTCAGTGAGAAGTGTAAGTATGGCTACCCTTCCTCAGTCACCAGCTAAGGCGTCTGAAACTCCCAAGGACTCGCAGCCTGCTGGGTTGAGTGTGCTGGGGTGATCCGGCTCCTCCGCTGGGCTCCTGTCTCTTTAAGACTGCTGTAGAAAGGGCGCTCTTTTTTTTTTTTCCTTCTCGGGAGCCGGCTGCAAGCACCCTGGCGCATTCCCTGCTCAGATCCTGCCCCTCTGTCTCTCCAATCTCCGCTGCACTGCGCAATGTGGGTCAGCGCTCCCCGCGCAGATCACCGGGGCTGGCTACTTCACGGGGTGTACCTCCACTCCCTTCCGGCTCTGAATCCTCTCCTCCCGCTGGTGCACTGTGGTGGGGGAGTGCTCGGGTCCGTCGGGTCGCAGCTCCGTACCTTACCCGCCTCTTGGGGTACCGAGTCCTCTCGGGTGTAGCTGCACGCTCTGCACTTTCCTGTGTATTCTCGTCTCTCTTTTAGGAATAGATGTGTTTTCTGTGTTTTCGTAGATAAATATAGTGTTGGGAGGAGATTTCTGCCGCCCTGCTCACACCGCCATCTTCCCGGAAGTCCAGGATGCCTTTTTGTTCTACTGATGGTGTCCTTTGCTGTACAGAGCTTTTTAGTTTGCTGTAGACCCATTCATTCATTTTTGCTTTTGTTTCCCTTGCCCAAGGAGATGTGGTCATGAAGAAGTTGCTTGTGTTTATATTCAAGAGAGCTTTGCCTGTGTTTTCTTCTAAGAGTTTTATGCTTTCATGACTTACATTCAGGTCTTTGATCTATTTTGAGTTTACTTTTGTGTATGGATTTAGACGGTAATCCAGTTTCATTGTCTTACATATAGCTGTCCAGTTTTGCCAACACCAGTTGTTGAAGAGGCTGTCCATTCCTCATTGTATGTCCATGGCTCCTTTATCATATACTAATTGTCCATATACATGTGGGTTTATATCTGGATTCTCTATTCTGTTGATCTATGGCTCTGTTCTTATGTCAGTACCAAATTGTCTTAATTACTTAATTACTTTGTAGTTCAGCTTGAAGTTGGGGAGTGTAATCTCCCCTGCTTTATTATTCCTTTTAAGCATTTTTTTGGCTATTTGGGGTCCTTTATGGTTCCATATGAGTTTTTGAACTATTTGGTGAAGTTCATTGAAGATTGCTGTTGGTATTTTGATAGGAATTGCATTGAATCTGTTGATTGCTTTAAGCAGGATGACCATTCTGACAATATTAATTCTTCCTACCCATGAGCTAGGGATGTATTTCTATTTATTGGTGTCTTCTTTGACTTCTCCAAAGAGTGTCTTGTAGTTTTCAGAGTATAGGTCTTTCACTTCTTTGGTTAGGTTTATTCCTAGGTATTTTATTCTTTTTGATGCAATTGTGAATGGAATTGTTTTCCTGATTTCTCTGCTAGTTCATCGTTAGTATATAAAATGCAACAGATTTGTGTGTCTTAATTTTGTATCCTGCAACGTTGCTGAATTCAGATATTATTAGTTCTAGTAGTTTTGGGGTGGATTCTTTAGGGTTTTTTATGTACAATATCATGTCATCTTCAAGCAGTGACAGTTTAACTTGTTCCTTGCTGATCTAAATGCTTTTTATTTCTTTGTGCTGTTTGCTGCGGTTAGTACCTCCAGTACTACGTTGAATAAAAGTGGGAAAGTGGGCATCCTTGTCTTGTTCCCTATTTTAGAGGAAAAGCTTTCAGCTTTTCACTGTTAAGTATGATGTTGGCCGTGGGTTTGTTATATATGGCCTTTATTATTTTGAGGTACTTGCTCTCTATACCCAATTTGTTGCTGGTTTTTTTCATGAATGGCTGTTGAATTTTGTTAAATGCTTTTTGAACATCTGTGGGGATGATCATGTGGTTTTTTGTCCTTCTTTTTGTTGATGTGGTGTATGATATTGATGGGTTTTTGAATATTGTACCATCCTTGGTTCCCTGGAATAAATATCACTTGATTATGATGGGTGATCTTTTTGGAGTATTTTTAAATTCATTTTGCTATTATTTTGTTGAGTATTTTTACATCTGTGTTCATTATGGATATTGGTATGTAATTTCATTTTACTGTGGTATATTTACCTGGTTTTGGTATTACAGTGATTCTGGCTTCATAGAATGAATTTGGAAGTGTTCTCACTTCTACTTTTTGGAAAACTTTAAAGGAGGGATGGGTATGAAGTCTTCTCTAAATGTTTGGTAAAATTCAGCAGTGAAGCCATCTGGTATGGGGTTTTTTTCCTTGGGTAATTTTTTGATTACCAATTCAATTTCATTGCCAGTAATTGGTCTTTTCAGAATTTCTGTTTCTTCCTGGGTCAGTCTTGGAAGGTTGTATTTTTCTAGAAAGTTTTCCACTTCTTCTAGATTATCCAATTTGTTAGCATGTAATTTTTCATAGTATTCTCTAATAATTCTTTGTTTTTCAGTGGTGTCCGTAGTGATTTTTCCTTTCTCATTTTTTATTCTGTTGATGTGTATGGACTCTTTTTTTCTTGGTAAGTCTGGCTAGGGGTTTATCTATTTTGTTTATTTTCTCAAAGAACCAGCTCTTGGTTTAATTAATTCTTTCTTGTGTTTTATTCTTCTCAATTTTATTTATTTCTTCTCTGGTCTTTATCATGTACTTCTACTGACTTTGGGCCTCATTTATTCTTCTTTTTTCCAGTTTCATTAGTTCTGAATTTAGACCCTTCATTGGGATTGTTTTTATGTAAATAGGCCTGAATTTCCATATAGTCTCTCTTAGAACTGCTTTCACTGCATCACATGGAAGTTGGGGTGTTGAGCTGTTGTTTTCATTTGTCTCCATATATTGCTTGATCTCTGTTTTAATTTGGTCATTGATCCATTGATTATTTAGGAGCATGTTGTTAAGTCTTCATGTGTTTGTGGGCCTTTTTGTTTTCCTTACATAATTTATTTCTAGTTTCATACCTTTGTGATCTGAGAAGTTGGTAAAATTTCAATCTTTTTAAATTTACTGAGGCTCCTTTTGTGGTATCTAATATGTGATATGTTCTGGAAAATGTTCCATGTGCCCTGGAGAAGACTGTGTATACTGTTGCTTGTGGGTGGAGTGTTCTGTAGATGTCTGTTGGTCTATCTATTCTAATGTATTGTTCAGTGCCTGTGTCTTCTTACTTATTTTTTGTCTGGTTGATCTGTCCTTTGTAGTGAGTAGTGTGTTGAAGGCTCCTAAAATGAATGCATTGCATTCTATATCCCCCTTTACTTCTGTTAGGATTTGTTGCACATATTTTGGTGCTTCTATGTTGGGTGCATAAAAGGAATGGTTATATCCTCTTGTTGGACTGACTCCTTTATCATTATATAATGTCCTTCTTTGTCTTTTGTTACTTTGTTTTGAACTCTTATCTGATACAAGTATTGCAACTCCTGCTTTTTTTCTACTTATCGTTTGCATGAAATATCTTTTTCCATCTCTTTACTGTTAGTCTTTTTATGTCTTTGGGTTTAAAGTGAGTCTCTTGTAGGCAGCATATACATGGGTCTTAGTTTTTTATCCATTCTGGAACTCTCTGTCTTTTGATTGGTGCATTCAGTCCATTTACATTTGGGGAGATTATTGATAGATATATACTTATTGCCATTGCAGGCTTTGGATTTATGGTTACCAAAGGTTTAAGGGCAGCTTCTTTACTATCTAGCAGACTAACTTAACTCACGTATTACACTGTTATAGAAACAATCTGAAGATTCTTTTTTTTTTCTCCCTTGTTTTTCTTCCTCCTCCACTCTTTATATGTTAGTGTCATATTCTGTACCCTTTGTGTATCCCTTGATTGACTTTGTGGGTAGGTGATTTAATTTTGCATTTGCTTGGTAATTAATTTGTCTACTTCCTTTACTGTGGTTTTATTTTCTCTGGTGACAGCTATTTAGCCTTTGGAGCACTTCCATCTACAGCAGTCCCTTAAAAATACACTGTAGAGATGGTTTGTGGGAGGATATTCCCTCAACTGTTGCTTATCTGGAAATTGTTCAATCCCTCCTTCAAATTTAAATGAAAGTCTTGCTAGGTAGATTATTCTTGGTTCGAGGCCCTTCTGCTTCATTGCATTAAATATATCATGCCACTTTCTCTGGCCTGTAAGGTTTCTGTTGAGAAGTCTGATGATAGCCTGATAGGTTTTCCTTTGTAGGTGATCTTTTTTCTCTCTCTGGCTGCTATTAATATTCTGTCCCTGTCCTTGATCTTTGCCATTTTGATTATTATATGTCTTGCTTTTGTCTTCCTTGTGTCCCTTGTGTTTGGGATTGTGCACTTCCATGGCCTGAGAGACTATTTCCTTCCCCACTTTGGGGAAGTTTTCAGCAATTGTTTATTCAAAGACACTTTCTATCCCTTTTTCTCTTTCTTCTTCTTCTGGTACCTCTATAATGTGAATATTGTTCCGTTTGGATTGGTCACACAGTTCTCTTATTATTCTTTCATTCCTAGAATTCCTTTTTTCTCTCTGCCTGAACCTCTTTGTATTCCTCTTCTCTAATTTATTTTATATTTACCATCTCCTCTACCTCATTTATTTGGTTTTAAATCCCTCCATTGTATATTTCATTTCATCTACTGTCTTTTTCAAGGTGTCTGTCCCCCTCCTGAATATTACCCTTAGCTCTTGAATATATTTCTGTAGATCTATTAGCATACTTATGACTTTTATTGTGAATTCTTTTTCAGGAAGATTGGTGAATTCAGTTTTACTGGGCCCTCTTTCTGGTGTTTGTGCGATTTTGGATTGGACAAGGTTTTCTGCCTTTTCATAATGTCTTCCATGATGTAGATTTTCTTTTTTGTTTTCTCAGATGTAGACTCACTGGTACAATCTAATTTCTGGTCACTCTTTTAGTAATAGTTATATTTGTTCTATTTTCATATTATATGTGGTTTTGGGAGGAGATTTCTGCCTCACTTCTCATGCTGCCATCTTTTTCCGTCATTGATTACAATTTTTATTTTCAAGGTTTTAATAGTTTTTTACCCACCTGCTGTTTTATTTCTTGTTTTAGTTTCTGATTTTAGTCATTCGTTCATGTTTATAAGGATCCTTTTTAATTTTAAAGTATTTTTCACTGTGTTCTGTTATTTTCATTTTTTTACACTGATTTCTTCTTTGGTTTGGATTATTGAGTTAGTGTGTGCATGTGTTGTGTGTGTGTAGAGTGTTTTCTTCATGTGTTTAAAATTTTTTTTGTTTCTGGTCACATTTTGAGCGGGAGAGTGGCTATTACTGTTCTTTTCCTCCTCTTTCCCCACTATCCTTCCTTGTCCAATGCCTTTTTCTCTATATAAATTTTGCTCTTGCCACTAAACTGTCACCCTCTCCCATCCCTCCTTCATGAACTAGGTTTTATATTAGTAGCTTGGGACTCTTAGCCATCAGTGACACACAAAGATTTTGCTATACTTAGTACCTGAGCCATGGGTTTTTTGGCAGAGCTCCTGATTGTGAGCTGTATCTATAACCTTTTCCCTTTCTAGACTTTCATATGAATCTCAGTCCAGGCAAGGGTGGGCAGACATTTCTTTCAGCCTTCTTTCATGAGGTAGGAGCCTAACATCAATTTCTGGTTTCAAACAATGATCTATTCTGCAATATTGAGAGGATGCTTTTATTTCCTATTTCCTCAAGGCTCAAGCCCTTTTCCACCTTAGCCTGCACCTCTATACAGACAGCAGATAGTAATGTCTTCCCCATTCATAGCATTATATTTCTGCTTAGTTTGTGATTCTCAGAGACGTGACTGCTTCTCCTTTATTTTTTACCCTTGTTTTCTTACTATGCTTTTTAAATTTTTTATTTGGGTATCATAAATCTACTATTACATGTGCAAAATTATGGTGACTAAACTCCCCACTTCAACAGGGCCCCCCCACGTTCACCATTACAGTCACTGTCTATCAGTGTAGTGAGATGCTATAGAATCACTACTTGTCTTCTCTGAGTTGTACAGCCCTCCCTGTGCCCCCCCAACATTATGTCTGCTAATCTTAATGCCCCTTTTTCCCCACTAAATCCATCCCTTCCCACCCATCCTCCCCAGTCCCTTTCCCATTGGTAACTGTTAGTCCATTCTTGGGTTCTGTGAGTCTGCAGCGGTTACATTCTTTCAGTTTTTTTCTTTGCTCTCATGCTCCACATATGAGTGAAATCATTTGATACTTGTCTTTTTCGCTTGGCTTATTTCACTGAGCCTAATACCCTTTAGCTCTGTCCATGGTGTTGCAAATGGTAGGATCTGTTTTGTTCTTATGGCTGAATAATATTCCATTGTGTATATGTAACACATCTTCTTTATCCATTCATCTACTGATGGACACTTAGGTTGCTTCCATTTCTTGGCTATTGTAAATAGTGCTGCGATAAACATGGGGGTGCATCTGTCTTTTTGAAACTGGGCTGCTGCATTCTTAGGGTAAATTCCTAGGAGTGGAATTCCTGGGTCAAATGGTATTTCTATTTTGAGTTTCTTGAGGAACCTCCATACTGCTTTCCACAATGGTTGAACTAATTTGCAGTCCCACCAACAGTGTAGGAGGGTTCCTCTTTCTCCACATCCTCGCCAACATTTGTTGTTTTTGTTTTGGATGTTGGCCGTCCTAACTGGTGTGAGGTGATATCTCATTGTGGTTTTAATTTGCATTTCTCTGATGATTAGCGATGTGGAGCATCTTTCATGTGCCTGTTGGCCATCTGAATTCCTTCTTTGGAGAAGTGTCTATTTATATCCTCTGCCCATTTCTTATTTGGATTAGTTGCTTTTTGTTTGTTGAGGTGCGTGAGTTCTTTATATATTTCTGATGTCAACCCCTTATCGGATATGTCATTTATGAATATATTCTCCCATACTGTAGGATGTCTTTTTGTTCTACTGATGGTATCCTTTGCTGTACAGAAGCTTTTCAGCTTGATACAGTCCCTCTTGTTCATTTTGCTTTTGTTTCCCTTGCCCAGGGAGATGTTCATGAAGAAGTCGCTCATGTTTATGTCCAAGAGATTTTTACCTATGTTTTTTTCTAAGAGTTTTATGGTTTCATGACTTACATTCAGGTCTTTGATCTACCTTGAGTTTACCTTTGTGTATGGGGCTAGACAGTAGTCCATTTCATTCTCTTACATGTAGCTGTCCAGTTTTTCCAACACCAGCTGCTGAAGAGGCTGTCATCTCCCCATTGTATGTCCAAGGCTCCTTTATCATATATTAATTGACCGTATATGTTTGGGTTAATGTTTGGATTTTCTATTCTGTTCCACTGGTCTGTGGGTCTGTTTTTGTGCCAGTACCAAATTGTCTTGATTACTGAAGCTTTGTAGTAGAACGTGAAGTCTGGGAGCATAATTGCCGCTGTTTTATTTTTCCTTCTCAGGATTGCTTGGCTCTTTGGGATCTTTTGTGGTTCCATATGAATTTTAGAACTATATGTTTCCAGTTCATTGAAGAATGCTGTTGGTATTTTGATAGGAATTGCATTGAATCTGTAGGTTGCTTTAGGGAGTATAGCCATTTTGACAATATTTATTCTTCCTAGCCAAGAGCATGGGATGCATTTCCATTTGTTAGTGTCCTCTTTAATTTCTCTTAGGAGTGTCTTGTAGTTTTCAGGGTATAGGTCTTTCACTTCCTTCATTAGGTTTATTCCTAGGAATTTTATTCTTTTTGATGCAATAGTGAATGGAATTGTTTTTCTGATTTCTCTTTCTGTTAGCTCATCGTTAGTGTATAGGAAAACAACATATTTCTGTGTGTTAATTTTGTATCCTGCAACTTTTCTATATTCAGATATTAGTTCTAGTAGTTTTGGAGTGGAGTCTGTTGGTTTTTTATGTACAATATCATGTCATCTCCAATTAGTGAAAAGTTGACTTCTTCTTTACCAATCTGGATGCCTTGTATTTCTTTGTTTTGTGTGATTGCCATGGCTAGGACCTCTAGTACTATGCTGAATAAGAGTGGGGATGGTGGGCATCCCTGTCTTGTTCCCGATGTTAGATGAAAAGCTTTCAGATTCTCGTTGTTAAATATGATGTTGACTGTGGATTTGTCATACATGGCCTTTATGATGTTGAGGTACTTGCCCTCTATACCCATTTTGTTGAGAGTTTTTATCATGAATGGATGTTGAATTCTGTCATGTGCTCTTTCAGCATCTATGGAGAAGATCATGTGGTTTTTGTTCTTGTTTTTGTTGATGTGGTGGATGATGTTGATGGATTTTCAAATGTTGTACCATCTTTGCATCCCTGAGATGAATCCCACTTGATCATGGTGTATGATCCTCTTGATGTATTTTTGAATTTGGTTTGCTAATATTTTGTTGAGTATTTTTGCATCTATGTTCATCAGGGATATTGATCTGTAATTTTCTTTTTTGGTGAGGTCTTTGCCAGGTTTTGGTATTAGAGTGATGCTGGCTTCATAGAATGAGTTTGGAAGTATACCCTCCTCTTTTATTTTTTGGAAAACTTTAAGGAGAATGGGTATTATTTCCTCTCTGTATGTCTGGTAAAATTCAGAGGTGAATCCATTTGGCCCGGGGGTTTTGTTCTTAGGTATTTTTTTGATTACCAATTCAATTTAATTGCTGGTGGTTGGTCTGTTTAGGTTTTCTGTTTCTTGCTTGGTCAGTCTTGGAAGGTTGTATTTTTCTAAGAAGTTGTCCATTTCTTCTAGGTTTTCCAGCTTGTTAGCATATGTATTTTCATAGTATTCCCTGATATTCTTTGTTTTTCTGTGGGGTCTGTCATGGTTTTTCCTTTCTCATTTCTGATTCTGTTAATGTGTGTAGATTCTCTGTTTCTCTGAATAAATGTGGCTAGGGGTTTATCTATTTTGTTTATTTTTTCAAGAAACCAGCTCTTGGTTACATTGATTTTTTCTGCTGTTTTATTCTTCTCAATTTTATTTATTTCTTCTCTGATCTTTATTATGTCCCTCCTTCTGGAGTCTTTGGGCCTCATTTGTTCTTCTTTTTCCAATTTCAGTAATTGTGTCTTTAGACTATTCATTTGGGAGTGTTCTTCCTTCTTTAAATAGGCCTGGATTGCAATATACTTTCCTCTTAGAACTGCCTTTGCTGCGTCCCACAGAAGTTGCAGCTTTGTGTTGTTGTCATTTGTCTGCATATGTTGTTTGATCTCTTTTAATTTGGTCATTGATCCATTGATTATTTAGGAGCATATTTTTTAGTCTCCATGTATTTGTGAGCTTTTGTACAATTTATTTTTAGTTTTATTCCTTTGTGATATGAGAAGTTGGTAGAATTTCAATATTTTTTAATTTACCCAGGTTCTTTTTGTGGCCTATTATGTGGTCTATTCTGGAAAATATTCTATGTGTACTTGAGAAGAATGTGTATCCTGCTTCTTTTGGGTGTAGATTTCTGTAGATGTCTGTTAGGTCCATCTGTTCTAGTGTGTTGTTCAGTGCCTCTTTGTCTTTCCTTATTTTGTGTCTGGTTGATATGTCCTTTGGAGTGAGTGGTGTGTTGAAGGCTCCTAAAATGAATGCATTGCTTTCTCTTTCGTCCTTTAATTCTGTTAGTATTTGTGTCACATATGGCGGTGCTCCTGTGTTGGTTGTGTATATATTTATAATGGTTATATCCTCTTGTTTGACTGATGTATTTATCATTATTTAATGTCCTTCTTTATCCCTTGCTACTCTCTTCATTTTGAAGTCTATTTTGTCCGATAGAAGTACTGCAACACCTGCTTTTTTCTCCTTGTTTTTTGCCTGAAAGATCTTTTTCCAACCCTTCACCTTTAGTCTGTGTATATATTTGGGTTTGAGGTGAGTCTCTTGTAAACAGCATATAGATGGGTCTTGCTTTTTTATCCGTTCTATTACTCTGTATCTTTCGATTGGTGCATTCAGTCCATTTATATTTAGGGTGATTATCGATAGGTATGTACTAATTACCTTTACTGGCTTTAGATTCGTGGTTACCAAAGGTTCAAGCGTAGCTTCTTTACTGTCTAACAGTCTAATTTAACTCTCTTGTTAAGCTATTATAAACACAACCTGATGATTCTTTATTTCTCTCGCTGCTTATTCTTCCTCCTCCATTCTTTATATTCTTGGTTTTTATTCTGTACTCTTTTGCATTTCCTTTTACTGTTTTTGTGGATAGGTGATTTTACTTTTTGCCTTTATTTAGTATTTGGATGGTTTGCTTTCTTTGGTATGATTTTATTTTCTCTGGTGACATCTTTTTAGCCTTAGGAGTGCTTCCATCTAGAGCAGTCCCTTTAAGATATCCTGTAGAGGTGTTTTATTGGAGGCAAACTCCCTCAGCTTTCTCTTGTCTGGGAATTGTTCAGTCCCTCCCTCAAATTTAAATGATAATCGTGCTGGATACAGTATTCTTGGTTCAAGGACTTCTGTTTCATTACGTTAAATATATCATGCCATTCTCTTCTGGCCTATAAAGTTTCTGTTGAGAAGTCTGATGATAGCCTGGTGGGTTTTCCTTTGTATGTGATCTTTTTTCTCTCCCTGGCTGCCTTTAATACTGTGTCCTTTTCTTTGATCTTTGCCATTTTAATTATTATGTGTCTTGGTGTTGTCTTCCTTGGGTCCCTGTGATGGGACATCTGTGGGCTTACATCGTCTGAGAAACTATTTCCTTCCCCTCCTTGGGGAAATTTTCAGCAATTATTTCTTCAAAGACACTTTCTATCCCTTTTTCTCTCTCTTCTCCTTCTGGTACTGCTATAATGCGAATATTGTTCTGTTTGGATTGGTCACACAGTTCTCTTAATATTCTTTCATTCGTAGAGATCCTTTTATCTCTCTCTGCCTCAGCTTGTCTGTATTCCTGTTCTCTGATTTCTATTCCATTAATAGTCTCTTCCACCTTGTCCATTCTGCTCTTAAGCCCGTCGATCACTTCTCTGATTTCTGCATTGTCTTTCCTCACTTCCTCACTTAGCTCTTGCATATTTCTCTGTAGATCCATCAGCATGGTTATGACTTTTATTCTGAATTCTTTTTCAGGGAGATTGTGTATGTCTATCACATCAGGCCCTGTCTCTGGAGTTGTCTGTCTGTTCCTTGTCTGGACCTTATTCCTCTCTCTTTTCATGATGATAGAAGTGGTCATTGGTAGGTGCCAAGTGTGTCAGCTCAGAGAAAAAAGTCCCTTCCTGCTGTTTGTTCTCCTTGCTCTTGTCCGGGGCCTCATCTGGTTTCCTGCACACCGGGAGGCAGTCTCTGGGATAATCCCCTGAGCTGCCTGTGTGTGGGGCCCCCTCAGCCTAGCCTATAGGAGTGCGGTGGTTTGCGGTCTTGCTGTGTGCATTCTGCTCCCCTTGGTGCTTTTCAGCCTTTTTTCTGGGTTCTGGGGCCTTTCCTGCTTTGCTGCGTGCCAGCCGTGAGGGGATTGTGTGAGGTTGGTGTGGGCGGGACCTCTACTCTACTGTTACACAGTAGTGGCAGCTCCACCAGACCCTTTGCGGCCCTGGCTGGGGGGGATCGAATGGCAGGCTGCTGATCACTGAGGGAAGCTTCGGCATGGGTGCTTTGCCCAGCCGCCAGCCAGGAGTTCCGAAATTCCCCAAGACTCTCAGCATGCTGGTCTGAGTACGCTGAGATGATTTTGTTCCACTGTTGGACCATTGTCTCTTTAAGAGTTTTGAAAAAGTGCTGACTTTTTTTTCTCCTGGAGAGCTGGCTGAGGGGACCCGCTTGCAATCTTCGTCTTGGATCCTGCCCTTCTGTTTCTGTAATGTGTGATATACCTCATGATGTGTGTCTGTGCTCCCGGTGCAGATCACCAGGGCTGGTTATTTGGCGGACCTGTGCTTCCACTCCCTCCACACTCTGATTCCTTTCCTCCCACTGGTGTGCTGAGGTGGGGGAGTGTTCGGGTCTCACCGGGTCATGGCTTTGTATCTTACCCGCTTCTTGAGCCGCTGAGTTCTTGCAGATGTAGCTGTAACCTGGCTGCTATACTGTATCTTGTGGTCTCTCTTTTAGGAATAGGTGTATTTGTTGTATTTTTACAAATATATATGGTTTTGGGAAGAGATTGCCCCTGCCCTGCTCATGCCGCCATCGTCCCAGAAGTCCTAATTTTTTTCTTTTATGTTTTTGTATTAATACTGGAAACTTAGAGAATAGGAAAGATCCTCCAAGTGTGGCTAACTTACTGAAATTCTAGTTAAAAAATTTTTAACGTACTTATTATACCATCTGAATTAGTCTGTCACAGCCAGTAGTAATCATTGCTTTCCTGGTTGGTGTCTCTTCATTCTAATACCCCTTTGGGTCTCCCAAGGCCCTCCGCTTCATTTCCCTATTTCTCTAGTGAGGGTTCTTTCCTTCCTCCTTACTTATAATTCATGAGTGATTTAGGTACAGATTCTTATTTTATCTATTGTTAAAGTTTTCAAAAAATATAATTAAGTGTTCAATAAATTTTTCCACTATTTTTTAATGTTGGTTATTAGTAAAATCTCTAGCTCTCTCTTTGAGTCTTTTACTTAAAAAATGATTTTAGTTTTAATGCAATTGTGTATATAAAGTGTTTATGTTAACCTATTTACCTATTTTAAATTATGATATGGTTATTGCAATGAAGATTAAAACACGTTTTAAGTCCTTTTATTATGCATCTAAATCTGGAAACTAAACCTTTCTTTCAGTATGAAGTTGTCTTAATTGTTAGCAGTTGTAAGTTGTTCTCACTTGCCATATGGTTTCTGATTAATTGTGAAAGGGATGTCAATCCCAGATGATTTAATTTTCTGTATTTTAAAACGACACCCATCAGTATATAAAAAGTTTAAAGGCTTAG
Source organism: Smutsia gigantea (assembly GCA_032199065.1). Classification (NCBI taxonomy): domain Eukaryota; kingdom Metazoa; phylum Chordata; class Mammalia; order Pholidota; family Manidae; genus Smutsia; species Smutsia gigantea. Next base: position 78,553 of record JAVSCE010005706.1, read on the forward strand.
CTACTATTTATGACTAATAAACTCAATGCATGTATTTTTTGTTTCCAGAGAAAAACAGAAGACTGAAGCTAAAGACAGAAAAATTTTAGAAATTCTGCAGGTTAAGGATGCTAAATTACAAGAATTGGAACAGGTTGGTGTTAGAATATAGTAAAAAGTATTATATTTGAGCAGTAGACTCATAGACACTGAGAAGTGCCTGGTGGTTACCATAGGGGAGGGGTTGGGGTGGGTCGTGTGGGAACAGTGAGAGGGGATAAAACAGAACAAAAATTCTCAGTCATAATATAAGTTGGTCATCGGGGTGGTAGCACATGGAGAATAAAGCCAGAGTGTTGTTAACTTCTTTTCTGTGTTGACAGATAGTAACTGCACTAGTGGGTGCAAATATTTAATAATAGGGGTATATGTTGAACCACTGTGTTGTAAATTTGAAACCAATATGGTTGTATATCAATGATACTTAAATAAAAAAAATATTTGAGGTTTTAGCTATTTGCAATTATTTTTAATTCTTTTTAGTAGTGTTTATCAAGAATCAGGATATTTACTATTTTGAAACTACTATAGTCATATTCTTCTTCATTATTATACTTTGCTTGTAGCCTGTTACTAGTTTTCTGAATTAGTATGCTATGTTATTTATATATTAGATATCTTAGGTATGTGTTATAGTTTTATAGTAGTGTATAGCAATTATTCATTCTTTTACTGAATTTTGCCTTTTATTATTCATAGTTATTTACTTCTGAAACTTGTAAATTTGCATATGTTTTGTTTGTAGAAAATATCAGCAATGACTGCAATGATTCTATTTGATATTTTGAAATATTACATATATAAAAATGGTATGTAATTATATATAATCAGTATACTACCACTGTGAAAATTCATGTGATCAGTACTTCCCAGAACCATTTGCATGGTATAAATACCTTAAAAATAAAGGTTAAAGAAATTTATTGCAAGAATGATCTATATTATGATACAATGTTTAACTGATTTTGCACTCATTTGAGCATTGAGGGCTAAATTATGTATAATTTTCTTGGGTTAAGTGGAAGTTCTTTTTAGCAGCTATGGTCTTCTGACTTTTGACTGTATTTCCTTTCTAGCCAATCGATAGGCCATGAGAAACTTTGATCTAAGGTTTTTTATTGTTATGATGTTGTTTTATTAAAAGACTAAAAATGGAAGTTAACTTAGATATAAGATTTTCTATACCCATATAAAGTTCTTAAAATGGAATATAGATTCCTATATGACATATGAACTTGAAATTTATACATTCTTCAACATTGTATTTTTGTTATAGAAAGATGTCATAATTGTTACTGTAATGATAACAATTTAGAAGTAACATTTTATTCAGTTTTTTTCTGGAAGGAAACAATTGTATTTGCCACCTGAGAATCAAATAATATCAGAATAAATCCTAAGGTAGAAAAATGTCATGTGTCTGGTACTGCCCAATAGATAAAAACATCATTTGTACTCATATTTCATTGGGAAAAACTAGCCATACTGGCCACTCCAAGATTGGGTTTGGGAAAATGTAAATCTAGGCTGAGTTACAACTCTGTTTTCTAGAGGAGAATGTGTTTTGTCCCTCTTTTTGATACTTTTTGGCATTAAGTTTGCAGTGCTTTAGGGAATGCTCAGTTTATCAGGATCTAGATAGCCATAGCATACATTTAAAGTTGACTTTCTTAAATAACAATGTTTTTACCCCTTTTCTTCGTAAATAGTTTTTCTACTTCCACTTCCTTGGGTAGATATTATTTCATTACTTATCTTTTCAAGGAGAATCACTTAGCTCATGTATAAAATATTAAATTCCCATAAGGAAGAGTATCTGTTTTTTAGAACCTCTAATTTCTTAGCTCTAAATCGTTTATATATTTTTTTGCAATGGTGGTTTAAACTTTCTACAAGGTATATTTGCAGATTAGTTCAACAAAATATTGTATTAAATGTGTATACTATCCTGTGATAGTACTATGATAAATTCAGAGTTACAGTTACTAATGATTTTTAAATGTGTGAGGACTAGCATGGGCGTGGAAGTTAGTACAAGTGACCATATTCTCCTACACTGGTTTATAGCTTTTTTAAAGGTGGGGACCCTTCTATACTCATTTACCTTTGTGTGTCTGGCACCTAATACTTATCATTTGCCTGGCTTATAACAGATGTTTATTGAATATTGTTAAATGTGTGATTTAAATTAATAAAACCATGAGAGAATCACAAGCAAATGCTGTAAAGATTCACAGGGAGGTGAGATGAAATTCTGTGGAGAGGTCTTGAGGTATTCAAATGGGATTAATAGGCAGAGATTGTAGGAGGATTTATCCAGGGTGGACACTGGGCAAAATGCATAAAGGTAGGAGTGGAGGGCATGTTTAGATAGTATTGAAATTTATAGTTTGTTTTATAGATAATATGTAAGACTGTAGTTTGTGATAAGGTTAATGTTATTGTTGACCCATTTTAAAGAACGGCCTTGATTGCTTGAGTGAAAAATCTGCACTTGTAGGCCTACAGAATCTATCTAGGCTCTCCATTAGGGACTTGAATTAATTGAGCTTCAATCAATGAAAATAAAATTGATAGTAAGTATATATAATTAGAAAAGGAAAACAGACAGTGGAATGATCTGTTCAAAGGTTATTTCATAGTCTAAGAGTAATGGCATGAACCTGAGCAATTAGTTTTGCAGGTATTAAAGGTATGTAAATTGTAGCCATAAGAACTTGACAGTAATTTGATACTCACTCTTAGGGCCTGGAGAAACCAGAACAGTGACATTATTATCAGAAAGATGGTCATTATCAGGAGGTACAAGTTACTCTGAGGGTAAGGTTTTGAGGTTATTTTAGACAATGTGTAATTTAGTTATTGGTGAGAATTTCTTTTCGAGATTTTTAGCAAACTGTTAAAGCATGGATCTGACCCTTGGGAAGAAGTTGTCTCCTTCATAAGCAGATATTTAATACTTTAAACAGTGAGAATTCTGAGAGTAAGATACTTGCTTATATTGTTCATGGGTGAGAGGAAGAGCAAATTTCAGTTAAAGAGATGAAAGATTGTTCAGGAAAGTAGAGAGAAAAGTGTAATGCAGTATCTCATGAATTGAGAAAGGAGACTTTCAACAAGAAAAAGGTGGTCAGTGTTGTAAAATGCTATACAAAAGGTGGGGTTTGTGAAAAAAATATTAAATTCAGAAATAATGAAGTTTTTAATGATTTTAGAAAGCAATACAATTGGAGCGGTATATGAAATTTTAAGAGATCACTGAATTCTAACAAAATAATGGAAGCAAATGAGGAAATTTGATAGTGCAGAGAAAGAAGACTCTGCATTTAAAATTAGGCAAAATATTGATTGAGTTAGTAGAATTATAGGTGAAGGTGGAGTCCATGGCATCAAGAAGGTAACAAGATTCAGTACTATTTATTCTAGCTTTTTCATCTCTTGATTTACTCAGACCATATCTTTATTTTTTCTTAAGCATTATTTTTCCTCTAGCTTTCATTTTATTAATTTGCTGTATCTTTGTCCTTTTACATTGCATGTTTAGATAAATCTATTGTGTAATATTTTATTGGACTTTATGTTTGACTCAATCTACATGTCTTTACCTTTTTAAAAGTAAGTTAATCCATCTTCATTTCTTGGTATAACATATTATTTGGTCTTTGTTCTCTGACTTTATGCTTTCTGTTTTTAATATTTCCTTTGTTTTTTTAATTTGCTACATGTCTTCATTTGTGTGTGTGTGTGTGTGTGTGTGTGTGTGTGTGTGTGTGTCATGTACTCGCATGTTGATACTTTGGGGGGATTTATGGTCTATATTAGTTCTAGTGATTAAGTTTATTATTTTATATATTATATTTAACACTATACTTTTTATTTTTTTATTTTGCTATTATTAATATACAATTACATGAGCAACATTATGGCAACAAGACTCCCCCTATTATCAAGTCCCCACCACATACCCCCATTGCAGTCACTGTCCATCAGCATAGAACAATGTTATAGAATCACTACTTGTCTTCTCTGTGTTATACTGCCTTCCCCGTAGCCCCCTACCCTACCCCCACCCCTGCTACATTATGTATGCTAATTGTAATAGCCCTTTTTCCCCCTTATCCTTCCCTTCCCACCCATCTTCACCAGTCCCTTTCCCTTTGGTAACTATTAGTCCATTCTTGAGTTCTGTGAATCTGCTGCTGTTTTGTTCCTTCAGTTTTTTCTTTGTTCTTATACTCCACATATGAGTGAAATCATTTGGTACTTGTCTTTCTCTGCCTGGCTTATTTCACTGAGCATAATACCCTCTAGCTACATCCATGTTGTTGCAAATGGTAGAATTTGTTTTCTTCTTATGGCTGAATAATATTCCATTATGTATATATACCACATCTTCTTTATACATTCATCTACTGATGGACACTTAGGTTGCTTCCATTTCTTGGCTATTGAAAATAGTGCTGCGATAAAAATAGGGGTGCATCTGTCTTTTTCAAACTGGGCTTCTGCATTCTTAGGGTAAATTTCTAGGAGTAGAATTCCTGGGTCAAATGGTATTTCTATTTTGAGTTTTTTGAGGAACCTCCATACTGCTTTCCACAATGGTTGTACTAATTTTTTTTAATATAATTTATTATCATTAATTTACAATTACATGTGCAATATTACGATTATTAAACTACCCCTTCATCAGGTCCCCCTCACCAACCCCATTACAGTCACTGTCCATCAGCGTAGTGAGATGCTATAGAATCACTACTTGTCTTCTCTGAGTTGTACTGCCCTCCCCGTGCCCCCCCAACATTACATCTGCTAATCGTAATGCCCCTTTTTCCCTCTTATCCCTCCCTTCCCGCCCATTTTCCCCAGTCCCTTTCCCTTTGGTAACTATTAGTCCGTTCTTGGGTTCTGTGAGTCTGCTGCTGTTTTGTTCCTTCAGTTTTTTTCTTTGTTCTTATACTCCACATATGAGTGAAATCATTTGATACTTGTCTTTTTCGGCTTGGCTTATTTCACTGAGCATAATACCCTCTAGCTCCATCCATGTTGTGGCAAATGGTAGGATTTGTTTTCTTCTTATGGCTGAATAATATTCCATTGTGTATATGTACCACATCTTCTTTATACATTCATCTACTGATGGACAGGTTGTACTAATTTTAACACTATACTTTTTATTTTTATTTTTTATTGGAGAATATTTAACAGACAATATTGTATTTGTTTCAGGTGTACATCATAATGATTCTATATTTATATACATTATGAAATGGTCACCATGATAATCCTACTTATCATCTATCAACATATGAAGTTATACAATATTATTGACTATATTCCCTATGCTGTATATTATGTCCCTGTGTCTTACTTATTTCATAACTGGAAGATTGTACCTCTTAATTCCCTTCACTTACTTTGTCCATCCTACTGCCCACCACCACTCTAGCAATCATCAGTTTGTTCTCTGTATCTTTGTGTTTGTTTTGGTTTGTTTTGTTTGATCATTTGTTTTGTTTTTTAGGTTCTATATATAACTGAAAATAATGGCACTTGTCTTTTTCCACCTGACCTATTTCATTTAGCATAATGTTGCTAGGTCCATCCATGTTGCAAATGGCAAAATTTCATTCTTTTTTTTATGGTTGAGCAATATTTCATTGTGTATCTATACACACACACACACATTTATGCATTCATCTATTGATGGGCACTACGGTTGCTTCCATATCTTGATGATTTTAGATAGTGCCCCAGTAAGCATAAGGGTGCATATCTCTTTAAATTGGTATTTTCATCTTCTTTGGATGAATACCCAGAAGTGGAATTGCTGGATGGTATGGTAGTTCTATTTTTTTTTCCTTTTTGAGGACCTCCATATTCTATTCCTTAGTTGCTGCATCAATTTACATTCCCACCAACGATGGACAAGGGTTTCCCAACACTATACCTCTTGATTCTAACATACTCTGAAAAATCTAGGGATTTTTTCCCCCCTAGTCTTCCCTGTGACTACACGGCAGGGCTTCTGCACAGAAGCTCATGAAAGCATAGGAGCTCCCTAAAACTGGGTCCTCCTGAGCTTTTTAACTTTCAATTTGTCCACACTGATTCTTCAGCAGTTCAGTTACAGATGAAGTTTTCCTACCCTGGTACTGGTTCCCATGGAGTTTTCTGTTCCTGGGCTTCACCTTGGTAAAGTGTGATTCTGTGTATCTGCCCGTTTTTCCAGTTTGGGGAAAAGCAGCTTGCCCTATGACCTCAGTTCTCTGAAGGATCCAGGAAGAGTTGTTGATTTTCAGTTTGTTCAGTGTTTTTCATGTTCTGTGAACAGGAGAGACAACTTCCAAGTTCCGTATATGCTGTACTGGAAGCTGGAAGTTCCTCCTTTGTATTTTTGTTGTTCCACTAAATAATATTAAATAGCTCTTAATTTTCAAGACTTACAGCCTGTGGAATAGAGCAAGAATTAAGAATAACAATTCTAGCTTAAGTCTTAACTATGTAATCAAATAAGAAAGTTACATATTGTTTTTTTAGCTGGTTGCAGAAAAACTTTCATAGAAGTGCAGTCTAATGTTATAACTTACATTTTATTTGTAATAGTGATAAGAGTGTGCTTGCTTCAGCTTTGCCACTGAGTTAGAAAATAAGTCGTGTGTAAATTCCCCTTCTGTTATTACATTAGCTAACATGACTCTGCTAACTACCTACTATATTGTATTTAATTAGATGATGATTATTCTTTAATACTGTATTTCTCTTTTTCCTTACCTTGTAGGAAGCCCAGAAATAAGTTTGGTTCTCAATTACAAGTAGAGTAGTTCTCTTACCCTTTCCTCTTTCTCCATTTATACCATTGTTTTAGTTGTAGTTTCAGTACTTCTCTGATTTTTATTAAAATTTTCATGTCCATTTTAAAGTACGTCATGTAAGTAACATACTAACTGTGCTCAAGTGTTGCCTGATAGTTTCATAGGTCTTGTGCTGCTTCCCCTCCCTCCCCTTTTTTCCTGCTTCATACTCACTATCATTCTCTTCTTTCTCTATAGACTTCTCTTGATCATGATGTGAATTATTCATTTCATGGCTTATCCATAATAAATTATTTGTTCCAGACAACTTTGCCTTGTCACCCTTTATGCTTTATGGTTCCTCTGAGTTCTATTTTCTATTTTAGTATTAACTCACACCAGACCATTAAAAATGTACTCTATAATCTATCCAGAAAAGTTTTTTGAAAAAGATTTCATAACGCTAAATTTAAAAATGAACTGCAACTCTATATGCCTATGGTTTCATTATTTAAAGTAGGTCATAGAGGTTAAATTTTATTAGGAAAATCTTTTAAATTATACAAAATTTTACAAGTTTTTAAGGATTTAATTTAGCAACCCTTTTCTAATGGAAGTACATCTTTAACTTATTGCTTTAATGGTTATGCAATGTAATATCAAATTTATCAAACCAGTTATCAGAATATGATAGTTTTAGTTTAAAAATATTCCATTGTATTATGCTTTTCCAGTTAAAAATTAAGTTTGTATTTGTCTTTGTGGTTACAAATTCACTCAAATGCCAAAATTTAAATTATTAAATAACTCTCATGAAAGGGCTTGCTATTGTTGTTTATATTGTCAGTTCCTGTTAAGTTTAGCTCACATTAATGGGTAAACCCTTCTAAAGCTTAAATCATTTGGTTCAGTGTTCTTGGCTTTTTAGAGTCTAAAATCTCCAGAGTAGATGAGGATGTTTAAGTTTTGTTAGTTGTCCTTTCAAAGGACAGGCCTATAGGTATTTTACAATGGTTTTAGTGTTCACATTATTGAATTTGTCATTCTATGGCAATCTCATTCATAGACTTTTACTAATATGGTTGGGGAGACTGTATGAGTACATAGAGATTATTAGCAACATGAGGTAGTTTATACTGTGTCAAATGGATAGCATAGGCAAGACAGAAATTTGGAAATGACAGGAATTACTGTGATGTTGGGGAAACCTTCATGGAAGAGGTGAAAATTGGATTTTGAAGGAGGATAAGACTTAGATAAGAATGGAAAAATGGTCTGTGACTTGTGTATTGGCCATATTTATGCATCTGTTTTTATGCTGCTTGATGGTCAGGCATATTTTTATATGCCCTGATAATTAAAATAGAAAATAAAAATAAAAATTATATTGAGGTGCTATTTATACCTGTTGGACTTATAAAAAATTACCACCCTTGTGAGTGAAGTGTTGGTATAGATGTGGAGCTAGGAGAATTCTTTAAGTGCCTATAGCCTATCATGTAGCAGTTTCACCTCTAAGTATATATTATCTAGAACAATGTTTTTCAACCTTCAGTCTGATGCCCCCACTGAAAAAATACATTTTACTTAATGACCCAGTATATGTACACATGACATGAAAGTGTCATGTAATAATAGTTGTCCTTATTATATACAATACAGGCAAACCTACAGCAAAGTGTGTATCAAATACGAATTACAATTGCTTAAATGAAATAGAAATCCCAAATAAAACACTGCAAAAAAAATTAGAGATATTTTATTTAATATAGTGATTGCTTCCTTCATAAGTTTATTCTTATGAGTATATAGTTTTTTGCTAAGAATTTGTGCATATCACTTGATATTTTCTATTGTATTCTCTTCCACTTTTTAAAAGTACTGATTGTAATGACTGAATTGATTTAGTGACCCATTACTAGAGTGAAGTGTGTATTTTGAAAAAAACTGCTTGAGGGAAATTTTCGTCATCTGTATCAGTAGACATGCTGAAGTGTGTTCATAGCAGCAATGCTTGCACATCCCTTTTCCCAGAATGGGAAGCAGCTGAAATATACACTTACAAGAGATGGATAAATATATTATAGAATATGTATATAATGGAATAATACTATACACTAAGGTAAGTGAACTATATAGCTACAGTTACTGGTATGGATGAATTTGGGAACATATGTTGAGCAAAAATAGCAAGCCACAGAATATGTGTAGTTTGATTTAATTTATATAAAGTTAAAGAATAAGCTAAACAGTGCAATATATTAAATAGTGCTATGTATGTCTTCAGAGTATAAAGAAAAGCAAGGGAAGGATAAGAATCAATGTTTCAGGACAGTGCTTACCTCTGGAGAGCATAGGAGGTGTTACAAGATCAGGGGACATACAGTGGACTTCAAAGATAGTGGTAAAGTTGTGTTTCTTATTTGGGTGGTTGTGGAGACAGGGCTGCTCCTTTTCTTTTTCCTTATATCTTACACACTTTCCATAGGTTATTTTTGTATATATTCAGTGTTTAAAATATAAGTAGAAATAAAAAAATCAACAATTAACATTACAGCTTTAAAAAATTAGAACATAGGATAAACCCTTATTCTTTAAATCCATCCCATTTTTCATCCAGTCTCTGAATCTTACCCTGAGTTTCTGTTCAAGTCCTTTGGAATGTGTTGAATAAGTAACAAATATGAGAATACAAAATAAATTGACATTTAAGGATCAGATGAGCATCACTGATTAATCAGAGATAGAATAAAGTTTAGGGGTTTCTATTGAGCATATTCCTTAATATGAAAAGAGTATGTTAGTATCACAGTGTGTCTGCTTATTGGTTGACAGCAGGCAGATGGGTTTTAGGGGGGAAATCCTATTGAGAATGACTTGGAGACTTTAAAAAAGTGTGTAAGGCCAGATAATGGGTGTTTAATAAATACTGGTTGAAAACTGGATGGGTTGAGAACAACTGAGGAAGTTTAGGAGAGAGAGAGTTTCAGGATATAGATTTCAGTTTTAACGTATTAGTTTAAGGTGCCAACAGATAATCCAAGTGGAAATGTTGTATAGAAAGTTGGAAATGTGGGATTGGTGATCGGGAGAGAGTCAGAGCTGGGTTATGGATTGGGTAGTCTTTTAGATATAGATGAGCCCAGAAGCCAAGAGAGTGAGGAACTTTTCTGAGAGAAAAGCTATGAAGAGAGAAGAGGGAAACTAAGAGTTGGGTCACGAATACATTCTCCAGTTAGGTATCTTTTAGGTATCTCTGGCAGGTGAGAAGAATATTGAGTTAAAATTTATGGCAGTTTTAATGTTCTGAATATTGTTTCTAAGTAGCAAGATACTTTTGGTACCAAAACAAGCTTACTGTATTTCATTCTTTAAAATTATTTATGCCTTCACAAACCATAATTGTTCCTCCAAAAAGTGTTTTCTTCCAAATGATAATTAAATAAGAGGATAATTCTTACTAACTACGTAAGTATTTTCTTTAATTAGAATGTTTTGTAAATTTTGTTTTTCTCCTGTTATACACATGAATCCCAATAGTTTGCTTTCTGAGTGTGACTTAATATTTGGTAGCCAGTTTTTATGTGTTCTCCATCTTAACTAATAAATAGATTCCATACTTTCACCGTTTACTTGAAAATCTATGAGCATGTCACAGGTAATGAGAATTATAATAGATGTTATTATGAAAGCTAATTAACCCTAACATTATTAATCAAAATCTAAAACTTTTAAGATAAAATAATGTTTTCTTAGAAATACCAACTTAACACTGATTTTGTTTTGTTTTGTTTTTTTGTATAGAGAGAATCAGGACTAAAACAGGAAATAAATGACCTTGTAACACGGAAGATTGCAGTAGATGAAGAAAATGCTTTCCTAAGGAAAGAATTCAGTGACTTGCAGAAGAAATTTAAAGATAAAAGTCAAGAAATTAAGGTGTGTTGGCTTGTACATATTTCTAAGTACTATTGCTTTGAAGTCCTACTTTAAACTTTGTCAGCCTTTGTGACACAGAAAGTGACAAGCGTGGAGGAAAAATTGCCTTAGGCCCTGCTGTACCATACAGTTTTCTCACATGCAGAAACTCTGAGAAAGATGCTTTAAAGCTAAGACTCCAAGCTTTACAACTTACAGATAAATAGTTAATGATGGAAATGGAGCTAAGAAAGTAGGAGTGTGAATATGTGGCTTCTTGTAATTAGATTCTGATGGGACCGGCATTATTAATTGATAAAACCCAGGTCTGGGAGGATATGTCTGTGTGGGTCTCAAAAATAGCTGGGGACAGCATCAAAGGCAGCTTGATCAATTAATGGGCTCTTTGCAAATGTGTACTCATCAAAGCTGTCATCCAGTGAAAAAATATGACCCATCCACCTGCATGAAAAGAGGCCAATAAAAGTATACAGGTGACCTTGGCCATCAAATATAGAAGAAGCTGCTGTGAGGGTAAAACTGTGCAGTTTATATTTGCTGATTAGTTCTCACCTTTTTTTTTTTAATCGGCCCTTGTGGTACTGTTCGACAGGACACTAAAGAATGTGTACAGAACAAGGAAGAGCAAAACAGACTGGTTATAAAAAATCTGGAGGAGGAAAATGAAAAATTAAGTACCCGCTGCACTGACTTGCTAAATGACCTGGAGAAACTGAGGAAACAGGAAGCACATTGGAGAAAAGAAAAATACAGCATTGATGCAAAAATAAAGGTATGCAATGAGAATGGAATCCTTGTTGTTATTTTATATCTAACTTCTCATTGGAAGTTTATTACATGTGATTTTCCTTAAATAACAAGTTATATATTCAAATTCACCAGTGGGGACTAGCATTAATTTATATTCCTTCACTTAAGACCCACAGCTTTTTAAAAATTGATGTTGCAAAGCAGGAAACTGACTTCAAATAGTTATTTAAAATGTAATCATTAAAAAATAAAGGCATTTTGAAATAAAACATGTTTTGAAAAAACATTTAGAATCATGAGTTTTGACTTTTTTCAATTAGGGCTTTAATTTCTAAGTATAGCTAGAATTCATTGCAATATAGTTTTAAGACTATTTTCTAGGTATTTTTCAAAAATATAGGAAAAAGGCACAGAGCAGTTAAGAAATTCTCATTTGTTTCAAAAATGTACTTTTCTTTGCCTTAGGAGATACATAGTAAATTTTTATTTTTATAGAAAAAAGGTAAAATCAATCTTTATAATATGCTTATAATATTCTTTTTGATCAATATTATTTAAAATAAAATTTTTTATTGCTTTCTGTTTGTCTTGGGGATGTTTCTGTTCATTTTTTTCCACCATCAAATTTCAGGTTCTCTTTTTTCATAGATTTTGTTGAAAAAGCCAGAAAATAATTTTAATGCCAATAAGTATGACAGTCCCTCTGTGTGTGTGCACGTAAAAAGAATATATAAGTACAAACGTGTATATAGTTACTAAAATATAGTAAGTAAGGATGTGTGTGTGTGGGTGTGGGTGTGTGTGGGTGTGTGTGTGTGGGTGCATGTGATTATTTGAGTTAGAGGAGAAGGGCTGTGTCTTCCTGAGTGTGTGAATCAACTCATTGCGGATATGTAAGGCAGTATATTAAATCTGTTTGTATACAATCAGTGAGTGACTGGGCCATTGATAGAATTGAATTCTGGTGCATTTTTCTTAATTTTTGTATCAGTTTCTACTTCCATACAACCTTTCAGCAGTTTGGTAGTGTGATAAGGGTAAGTAGTACTTGCTTGTGGTAATTTACAGCTACATGATTGATGATAGTTTTCATTTCCCTATTTGCCTTTCAAATAGTCTGTTATTTGCTGTGATTTTAGTTCCGTGATTTTTTTTCTATTGGGATATTTGTCTTTTCTTCCTAATTTGTAGTCATTTTTATTTATTCTGGATAGTAATAATTTGTTATATATATTACAGATACCTTCTGTGAATCTTTAATAAGGTGAATTTGACTTTCAAATTTTGTGAGTTTCATAGAGTCAATTTTATTATTTTCTTTAATATTTCTGCTTTAGGAATCCTATATGCTAAAGTTTTCCTTACCCCTCAGTTTTTATTATAGGATCATCTTATTAGTTTTACTGAAAAATTATCTTAGAAGCAGATTGGAACCATACTTATGAATTAATTTTGGGAGAATTGTGATTATACTTTTCATGAATGTCGAATAAGACTTTCTGACTTTTTTAAAATGGCATTGTCCACTTTTATTAGATTTACTCCTAGGTACTAGTATTATTTTAAAAACATTGTATTGTGGTAAATAATATTTTTAATTGATTATTTTTGGAATATAGGAATATTACTGATTTGTTTTATTCTGAGCATCAGCAGTTTTTTCCCAACTGTCTTACTAGCTTTAAGAGTTTGTATAATTTCTGGATTTTTTAAAGTTATGTAATCACATTGTTGGTGAATAGAAAGCTTTTCCTCTTTCTTTCCTTTCTAAAATATTATTTGGCATGTGATTCACATACCATACATATTTAATCCACTTTAAGTATACAATCCAATGGGTTTTAATTTGTGCAGTGTTGTACAACTATTACCACAGTTACTTGTAGAGCATTTTCATCATCCTGAAAAGAAGCCCTGTAACCTTCAGCAATCACTCCTCCTTTACTCAGCTACACAGCCCTAGATAACCACTAATCTGTTTTCTTTCTCTGTAGATTTATCTATTCTAAACATTTCATATAAATGAAATCAAGATATATATGGTCTTTAGAGACTGTCTTCTTCCACTTAGAATAATGTTTTCAGGGTTTATCCATGTTGTAACATATATCAGTACCTCATTCCCTTTTATTGTTGAATCATGAATGTAGGAGATATCCTTCATTTTATTTATTTACCACCAGTAGAGGGAGATTTGTATTATGAATAATACTGCTATGAACTTTTGTATACAAGATTTCCAGGCCTCAATTCTGTTCCTTTGATCTGTACATTTCATCCTCATGCCTATGCCACTCCCTTTTTGATTATTGTAGATTTGTAGTAAGGTTTGTAAATTTATTCTCCTTTTTCAAGATTGGCTATTCTGGGTCTTTGGCAGTTCCACATGAATTTTAGAATCAACTTTTCCATTTCTTGGAAAAATAAAGGAAGCTGAGATTATTTTGATAGAGATTTCTTTAAATCATAAGAGTTCTGACAGTGTTACCATCTTAAAAATATTGTATTTTCTGATCCATTACATGGAATGTTTTATTTGTTTAGATCTTCAATTTTATTCAACAATGTTTTGTAGTTTTCAGAGTATAACTTTGCACTTGTTTGGTTGCATATATTCCTAAATATTTAATTCTTTATGCTATTCTACATGAAATTGTTTGTTAATTTCTTTTTTTGATGACTCATTCCTAATGTATAGATACACAAATTTTTTATACTGATCTTGTATCCTGTAACCTTGCTGAATGGGTTGATTCCTTGGGATTTTCTAATTACAAGACCATGTCATCTGCAACTAGAAGTAGTTTTACTTCTTTCTTTCCAACCTGGATGCCTTTTTATCTCACTTTATTGCCTATTGCTTTGGCTAGAACCTTTAGTACAAAGTTGAATAGAAAAAGAGAGTGGACATCTGTGGCTTGTTTCTGATCTAAGTGGGGGAAGTATTTACTCTTTCACCCTTAAGTATGATATTATCTCTGAGTACTTTCTTGATATACTTTATTAGATTGAGAAAGTTCACCTCCTTGCCTAGTTGTTAATTATTTTTCATCATGAAAGGAGTGTTGGATTTTGGCAAATGTTTTTTCTGTGTCTATCAAAATGAACATGTGGTTTTGTCTTTCATTCTGTTGGTATGGTGTATTACATTACTTGATTTTTAGATGTTAAACCAATGTTACATTGCTGGGATAGATTTATCTTTATCTGGTTTGGTATCAGAATAATGCTGGACTTAAAGAAGGAGTTAGGAAGTCTTTCTCTTACGTATTTTGGAGGAGGTTGACAAGGATTGGTATTTATTCTTTTAAAATGTTTAGTAGAATTCACCTGTGAAGCTATCTGGTACTGGAATTTTCTGTGTAGGGAGGTTCTGGTAACTGACTCAACCTCTTCACTTTTTATACATCCCATGAGATCTTCTATTTCTTTTTGAGTCAATTTAGGCAATTTGTGTATTTCTAGGAATTTGTCCATTTCATTTTAATCTAATTGGTTGATAGGATTCTCTCATAATAAAGGTTAACTTTGTTGCTCTTTTCAGAGTCAACTTTTGTTTTAGTTGGTTCTTTCTATTGTTTTGGTCTTCCCATTTACAAAAATTTCCACACTAATCTTTATAATTTACTTCATTCTTCCCTTTTTGGATTTACTTTTCTATATTTCTGTTTCTTCAAGTTAAAAAATTAGATTATTGATTTGGGATATCTTATTTTTTAATATAGGCATTTACAGCTATAAATTTCCTACTGAGCACTGTCTTTGCTGCATCCTGTACGTTTTGGTATGTTGTGTTTTTATTCTCATTCATTTCTGAATATTTTCCAATTCTTTTATGATTTCAACCTTTTGGTTAAGAGTGTATTGTTTAATTTCCATGTATTTTTTAATTTTTCAATTTTCCTCCTGTGATTGTGTTCTAGCTCCATTCCACTGTGGTTGGAGAAGAAACTTTGTAAAATTTTAATGTTTTAAAATATATTGATAATTGTTTTGTGGCCAAAAATGTGCTTTAATAATGGGAATGTTCCATGTGTACTTGAGCAAAATGTGTATTCTGCTTTTGGGGGTAGAGTGTTCCATAT
This sequence comes from Smutsia gigantea, assembly GCA_032199065.1. NCBI lineage: Eukaryota > Metazoa > Chordata > Mammalia > Pholidota > Manidae > Smutsia > Smutsia gigantea. The sequence continues at coordinate 94,160 of JAVSCE010005706.1, forward strand.
ATGTCTCTTAGGTCTACTTGGTTTATAGTGTTGTTCAGACCCTCTGTATTCTTACTGACCTTCTGTCTAAATGTTCTGTTCATTGTTTAAAGTGGAGTATTGAATTATCCCACTGTTATCATAGAACTATTTTTCCCTTCGGTTCTAATTGTTTACGTTATATAATATTTTATGTCCCTGTAGTTTTCTGCATGTATATTTATAGTTGTTTTATCTTCCTAATGAACTGACTGTTTAGTCAATATATAATGCCCTCCTTTGTCTCTTGTAACAGTTTTTGGCCTAAATTATATCTTGTCCAATATTATTATATACATCCCAGGTCTCTTTTGGTTATTATTTTCATGGAATATATTTTCCCATCCTTTCATTTTCAGTCTTTTTCTATCTTTAGGTCTAAAGTAAGTTTCTTTCAATTGGCATAAGATTAGGTAATATTTTCTTTATGCATTCTGTTGATCTCTGCCTTTTTGATTGGAGAGTTTAACCCATGTGCATTTAAAGTAGTTACTAGTAAGGAGTGACTAACTTCTGCCATTATATTATTTGTCTGCTCTAATCTGTTTTATATTTTCTGTCTCTCATTTCCTCTATTACTGTTTTCCTTTGTGTTTAGCTGATTTTTGTAGTGACATATTTTGATTCCCTTCTCATGTTTTTGTTTATATTTTATTTGTGGTTATCGTGGAGGTTACATTTATTATCCTAAACTTATGACAAAATAACTAGAATTGATATCAACTTATCTTCAATAGCATATAAAAACTCTTCTAATTGCTCTCTCTCTCCACTTTATGTTATTGTTGTCATAAGTTACATAAATACAGTGTACTCTGTAACATACATTTATAGTTTTTTATGTGTTTGTTTCTGAAATCATATGGGAAATAAAAAGTAGGGCTACAAACCAAATATACAATAATACTGGCTTTATATTTGCCCATGTACTTACCTTTACTGGAATCTTTTATACATCTTTGAATTACTATCTTGCATCCTTTCATTTCAATCTGAAGGACTCCATTAGCATTTCTTGTAGGTCAGATGTGGTGAAGTTGTTCAGCTTTTGTTTATTTGTGAATGTCTTAATTACACCCTAAATTTTGAAGGACAATTTTACTGGGTATAGAATACAGTCTTGACAGTTCTTTTCTTTCAGCACTTTAAATATGTCATTCACTGTCTTGTGGCCTCCATGGTTTCTAATGTGAAATCAGCTGTTATTCTCATTAGGGATCACTTGTATGTTAGTCAATTTTGCTTATTTCTTTAAAGATTTTCTTTGTTTTTGTCTGTATTTCAAAAGCTTGGTTATAATGTATCTCAGTTTGGGTGTCTTTCTGTTGATCTTACTTTGAGTTTGTTGAGGTCTTTGGATTTGTGGGTGCATGTATTTCATCAAAATTGGGAAGAATGCTTAGGCATTATTCTTTCGTATATGTCAACCGATAATCTTTTGCCTAGGCGTCTGTTGTTTCATACTTTACCTTGTGGTATTTTTGAGCCACACCCTCCACTTTTCTGTTGTTCGTTCACAGGTTAGGTCAAATAGAGATAATTACCTTGTATCACTCTTTCAGGTAGCCAGATAAGTTAGAAGAGAAACACAGAATAATTTCCTACTCAAGTCTGTTCAGCTTCCTCCAAACCAGGGACCAGGATCCCTTACTGACTACTTGGGCTACTGCCACTTAAAAAATACCACTGCTTTAAGATGGCCAGTTTGCTGCAGATGGGTTGGGGGTGGGGGAGGAAAGGGGAAAGTAAAAACTCCACCTATTTCATCCCATTTTCAAGTTGCTTTTTCTTGGTTCAGCATTTGCCTGGTTCTGTAAACCTTTGAATGCTTTCCAGAGATTTTCTAATAGTGGTTCTAACAGTTTCAGTGTTGCTGCTGTAGTTGGACTTTCTGCCTTCTTTTATATATTTTTTTATTAAGATATCATTAATATACAATCTTTTGAAAGTTTCACATGAGCAACATTATGGTTACTACATTTACTCATATTATCAAGTCCCCCCACCCACACCCCATTACAGTCACTGTCTGTCAGCATACTAAAATTCTGTAGAGTCAATACATGTCGTCTCTGTGCTATACTGCCTTCCTGTGCCCCCACTACATTATGGGTGCTGATCATAATACCCCTTAATCCCCTTCTCCCTCCCTTCCTGCCTGCCCTCCCCATCCCCTTTCCCTTTGATAACAACTAGTCCCTTTTTGGAGTCTGTGACTCTCATGCTGCTCCTTCAGTTTTGCTCTGTTGTTAAACTCCACAAATGAGTGAAATCATTTGGTACTTGTCTTTCTCTGCCTTGGTTATTTCACTGAGCACAAGACCCTCTAGTTCCATCCATGTTGTTGCAAATGGTAGGATTTATTTTCTTCCTATGGCTGAATAATATTCCATTCTGTATATGTACCACCTCTTCTTTATCCATTTATCTACTGATGGGCACTTAGGTTGCTTCCATGTCTTGGCTATTATAAATAGTGCTGCGATAAACATAGGGGTGTATATGTCTTTTTGAATCTGTAATCTTGTTTTATTTGGGTAAATTCCTAGGAGTGGAATTCCTGGGTCAAATATTTCTATTTTTAGTTTTTTGAGGAACCTCCATATTGCTTTCCACAATGGTTGAACTGATTTCCATTCCCACCAATAGTGTAGGAGGGTTCTGCTTTCTCTGCATCTTTGCCCGCATTTGTTGTTGCTTGTCTTTGGATGTTGGCCGTCCTAACTGGTGTGAGGTGATATCTCATTGTGGTTTTAATTTGCATTTCCTTAATGATTAGGGATATGGAGCATCTTTTCATGTGCCTGTGGGCCTTCTGAATTTCTTCTTGGAGAAGTGTCTGTTCAGATACTCTGCCCGTTCTTTAATCAGGATATTTGCTTTTTGGAAGTTGAGACATGTGAGTTCTTTATATATTTTGGATGTTAACCCCTTATTGGATATGTCATTTACAAATATATTCTCCCATTATGTAGGATGCCCTTTTGTTCTGCTGATGGTGTCCTTAGTTGTATAGAGGTTTTGGTTTGATGTAGTCCCACTTGTTCATTTTTGCTTTTGTTTCCCTTGCCCAAGGAGATGTGTTCAGTAAAAACTTGCTCATGTTTATATAAAAGAGATTTTTGCCTGTGTTTTTTTCTGAGTTTTTTGATTTTATGACATACATTCAGGTCTTTGATCTGTTTTGAGTTTACTTTAGTGTATGGAGTTAGAAAATAATCCAGTTTCATTCTCTTGCATGTAGCTGTCCAGTTTTGCCAACATCAGTTTTTGAAGAGGCTGTCATTTCCCCCATTGTATATCTGTGGCTCCTTTATCGTATATTAATTGACCTTATATATGTGTGTTTATATCTGGGTTCTCTATTCTGTTCCCTTGATCTATGGGTCTGTTCTTGTGCCAGTACCAAATTGTCTTGAGTACTGTGGCTTTGTAGTAGAGCTTGAAGTTGGGGAGCGTAATCACCCGCACTTTATTCTTCCTTCTCAGGATTGCTTTGGCTATTTGGGGTCTTTTGTGGTTCCATATATATTTTAGAACGATTTTCTCTAGTTCGTTGAAGAATTCTGTTGGTATTTTGAGAGGGATTGCATTGAATCTGTAGGTTGCTTTAGGCAGGATGGCCATTTTGACAATATTAATTCTTCCTATCCATGAGCATGGGATGTGTTTCCATTTATTGGTATCTTCTTTAATTTCTCTCATGAGTGTCTTGTAGTTTTCAGAGTATAAGTCTTTCACTTCCTTGGTTAGGTTTATTCCTAGGTATTTTATTCTTTTTGATGCAATTATAAATGGAATTGTTTTCCTGATTTCTCTTTCTGCTGTTCATCGTTAGTGTATAGAAATGCAACAGATTTCTGTGTGTTAATTTTGTATCCTGAAACTTTGCTAAATTCAGTTATTAGTTCTTGTAATTTTGGGGTGTATTCTTTAGGGTTTTTTTTATATACCATATCATGTCTTCTGCAAACAGTACAGTTTAACCTCTTCCTTACTAATCTGGATGTCTTTTGCTTCTTGTGTTGTCTGATTGCTGTGGCTAGGACCTCCAGTACTATGTTGAATAAAAGTTTGGAGAGTGGCATCCTTGTCTTGTTTCCAGTCTTAGAGGAAAAGCTTTCATTTTTTCGGTGTTAAGTATGATGTTGGCTGTAGGTTTTTCATATATGGCCTTTAGTATGTTGAGGTACTTGCCCTCTATATCCAATTTGTTGATAGTTTTTATCATGAATGGATGTTGAATTTTGTCACATGCCTTTTTAGCATCTGTGGAGTTGATCATTTGATTTTTGTCCATTTTGTTGATGTAGTGGATGATGTTGATGCATATTCGAATATTGTACTATCCTTGCATCCCTGGAATAAATCTCACTTGATCATAATTGATGATCTTTTTGGTGTATTTTTGAATTCAGTTTGCTAGTATTTTAGCGTCGTATTTTAATGGTCCTGTATTTTTATCCCTTCTATGACTCTGTGTCTTTTGATTGTTGCATTCAGTCTGTTTACATTTAGTGTGATTATTGATATATATGTACTTACTTCCATTTGCAGGCTTTAGATTTGTGGTTACCAAAGGTTTAAGGGCAGCCTCTTTACTATCTAGCAGTGTAACATAACTTACTTATTACTCTATTATAAACACAATCTGTAGATTCTTTTCTTTTCTCCCTGCTTTTTCTTTCTCCTCCACTCTTTAGATGTTAGGTGTCATGTTCTGTACTCTTTGTTAATCCCTTGAGTGACTTTGTGGGTAGCTGATTTAATTTTCATGTGGTTAGTAATTAATTGGCCTTCTTCCTTTACTGTGGTTTTATTTTCTCTGGTAACAGCTATTTAGCCTTAGGAACACTTCCATCTATAGAAGTCACTTTAAAATACACTGTAGATACATTTTGTGGGATGTAAATTCTCTCAACTTTTCCTTATCTGGAAATTGTTTAATTCCTCCTTCAAGTTTAAATGATAATCTTGCTTGGTAGAGTATTCCTGGTTTGAGACCCTTCTGTTTCACTGTATTAAATATATCTTGCTTCTTCCTTCTGGCCTATAAGGTTTCTGCTGAGAAGTCTGATGATAGCCTAATGGGATTTCCTTTGTAGGTGATCTTTTTTCTCTCTCTGACTGCTTTTAATACTCTCTCCTTGTCCATCTTGATCTTTGCCATTTTTACTATTATGTCTTGATGTTGTCTTCCTTGGGTCCCTTGTGTTGGGAGATCTGTGCACCTCCATGGCCTGAGAGACTATTTTCTTCCCCAGATTAGGGAAGTTTTCCGCAATTAACTCCTCAAAGACACTTTCTATCGCTTTTTCTCTCTTCTTCTTGTACTGCTATAATGCAGGTATCGTTCTGTTTGGATTGGTCACAGAATTGTCTTATTTTTCTTTAATTCCTAGGAATTCTTTTCTCTCTCTCTGCCTGAACTTCTTTGTATTACTGTTCTATAATTTATATTCCATTTACTGTCTACTCTACCTCTTGTAGTATACTTTTAAATCCCTCCATTGTATGTTTCATTTCAGATACTGTACTTTTCAAAGTTTCTCTTTCCTGAATTTGTCCCTGAGATCTTGAATATTTTTCTGTAGCTTCGTTAGCATGTTTATGATTTTTATTTTGAAACCTTTATTAGGAGATATGATGATTCAGTTTCAGTGAGCCCTCTTTTTGGTGTTTGAGGGATTTTGGATTCCAGAAGGTTTTTCTGCATTTCATAATCCTACTGAATAATGTTGAATAATATCTTTGTGTAGGTGGGGTCCTCTAGTGCCCAGAGCTCTACTTTCTGGAGCTGCCCAGCACCTGAAGCGCTGGTGGGTGATACAGGTGAGCAGCAGTGTTGCCTGCTGGAAGGAAAGAGCTCTTTTTTGCTTCCTGGCCACAATTCCTGCCTCCACTGCCAGGCCAGTGAGCTGAGCACACAGGGAGAAGCTGCTGTGCTATGCCCCTGTAGCTGCCATGGGTGGTGCTGCCCTCTGATTGGCCTGGTGAGATGGTGGGGTCATCAAGTTTGCAATCAGGTGCTGTCCGAAAGGAAGGAGCAGGAGGCTGTGTATTGAGGTGGGTGGCTCAGATTTGCTTTGCCACGTAAGAGGATTGGAGCTCCTGAAGTTCCTAAATGTTCCCAACCTGTTGAGCTGTGTGTGCTGGGATGATTTTGCCCACCTTTTCTTCCTCTTGAGTACCAAGTTCTGTGTAATCCTTGCCCCTTCAGCCGCCCTATCACTGTTGGGAAGTCTTTCTAATTGCCCACCTTTCTCTTGTTCTGCAACAGCTGGTTGTGGGTACCTGTTTTCCACAAGTGGCTGGAATCCCAGTTTCTCCGAGTATTCTACCTATCTTTGCTTTCCAACCCCTCTAATCTCCAGAGCACCATGCAATGTGGGTTTATGCTCCCAGAGTAGATCTTAGGGCTGGGTATTTAGTAGTACTGGGCTTTTACTCCTTCCCTACTCTGTTTCTGTTCCTCCCTCTGGTGAGCTGTGTTGGGGGGAGGGCTCAAGTCCCGCCGGGTTGTGGCTTTGCTACTTCACCCTTTTCTGTGAGATCTTCTCTTTTCCTAGATGTAGGCCGGCTGTTATAATCTTTTTCCTAGTCACTCTTTTAGGATTAGTTGTATATGCTGTATTTTCATATTGTATGTGGTTGGTAGGAGATCTCTGCTTCACTTCTCACGCCATCATCTTTTTCCCAATCCCTCACATAGTTACCTTCATTTTTAAATGATAGCTTTACTGAATATAGGATTCTGTGTTTGTGGTTTTTTATTTTGAGCACTTTGAATATGTTATCTTATTGTCTGTAGCTTGTATTGTTTCTGAAGAAAAGTCAATTGTTAGCCTATTGAGGTCTCATATATGATGAGTCATATTTCTCTTGTGGGTTCTATGATTTTCTTTTTGGCTTTCAGCATTTTTACTATGATGTGCCTGCTTGAGAATCTTTGTGTATACCATTCGGAGTTTGTGGCGTTTCTTGGATATGTAGATAAATGTTTTTCATCATGGGGTAATTTTCAACCAGTATTTTTTCAAATATTTTTTCTGTTCTTTATTCTTTTCCCTGTTCTGGAAGTCCCATTTTGCTTATGTTGTTGCATTTAGTAGTGTCCCACATTTTTTTGGAACTGTTAATTTTCATTATTCTTTTTTCTAGATTTACCTTCACTTTGTTGTATAGTTCATATTAAATGTTGAGCTACTGTGCTGGATTTATATTTTTTGTGTAAATGATATATCACTTTACTGGTATTTTCGCTCCCTGCCACCACCAGTTTGTTTTTTAGATGTACTTTTTATAGTATGGTTCATTTTAGTTATTTACATATGTTCATAATGGCTGTTTTCAAGTCTTTATGAAGTCTGGCTTATTGACCCTCTTTTTCTCTCTATTTGCATTTTTATCTCCTCTGTATGGATGACAGTTTACTGTTTGTTTACATGTTGTAATTGTTTATCGAAGAATGGACATCCAAAATTATATACAGTAGTGGTTTTGGATACTAATTCCTTATTTCTCCATCCTCAGGGCTTGTTGATGTTTGCTTGTTTGTTTAATGGTTTGGCTGGACTATGTTTAGTAAAGTTTACTTCTTTTGCAGTGCACTTTGACATTGCTTTTCAGAAAGCACTGGCTTGGACAGGTGCACATTCACTCTGGTATCATATTGATTTTAGCAAGGTTTTTCTTTGCTGTCCCTTCTCTTGATCTCTGTTAACATGTCTGTCACTGTTGGTATCACACTCAGCTATCGTCCTCCAAAATTGCTGACTGATTTTTCTATTAGTTCTGACAGTGGGTCCTGGGTGGGACACAAATTACTCAACAGTGTTGTCTAATTTAGGCCTCTTCAGAGGGTTTTTTTTTTTAACTGGTAAAATACAGATGACATGAAATTTACAGTCTTTACCATTTTTAAATGTACAGTTCAGTATTTTTAAGTATATTCACATTGCTGTGCATCCAATTTGAAGAACTTTTTTTCATCTTCCAAAAGTGAAACTATACTCATTAAATAACTCTCCCCATTTCACCCTACTCCCAGCCCTGGCATCCACCATTCTACTTTCTATTTTTGTGAGTTTGTGTACTTCAGGTACCTCAGATAAGTGGAAATGTACAGTTTTTTTTATTATTTGTAACTGGCTTATTTGGTTTACCATTATGAGCTCAATGTCCAAATATGTTGTTACATGTCAAAATATCCTTTTGTTTATTGAGTAAAACATATAATATAAAATTTGTCATCTTAACCATTTTTAAGTGTATAGAGTTCAATAAAGTTAAGTATATTTACATAACTGTTGAGATCTCCAGAACCCTCTTGACTTGCAGAACTGCAACTCCGTGTTCATTAACAACAACTGTATTTCTCCATCCCCCTGGCCCTTGCTAACCACCATTGTATTTTGTGTATCTATGAATTTGACTCTTTAGATATCTCATATATATGGAGTCATATGGTAATTGTTCATTTTGACTGTTTTATTTCATTTAGCATAATGTACTCAAGCTTCATTCATGTTGTAGAACATGACAGGATTAATTTTCTTTTTAAGGTTGCATTGTGTTCTATTGTATGTATACTACATTTTGTCTAACATTTGGGTTGCTTCCACTTCTTGGCTATTGTAATAGTGCTGTTATGAATATGATTGTGAATATATCTCATGAATACCCTGGTTTCCATTTTTTTAAATATATATCCAGAAGCGTGATTATGGGATTGTATGGTAACTATTTTTAATGTTTGAGAAGTCACTGTTCTGTTTTCCATAGAGGTTACACCTTTTTACAGTGTCACCAACAGTACACAAGTTCAAGTTTCTCCATATCCTAGCCAACACTTCTGTTTTCTTCCTTCTTCCATCCCTCCTTCCCTCCCTTCCTTTATTCCTTCCTTCTTTCCTCTTTCTCTTTTTTCTTCCACCCACCCAACTACCTACGTGATATTATCCTTTTTGTAATAAAAAAGAATTTAAGAAATATTCACAGGGGTATTTTGACTGAAATCCAATATATATATATATGTTTTTAAATGTCACAGTCTCTATTACAGAGTGAGTATATTATGTATGGGAGCATGTCTAGAGTGGATTTCTAGTGCTTGACCTAAAGCTTGGTGTTCTCTTTTGGAACTAATGAACATACAGTGTTTATGTGGACATACTCTAGTTTTAGATGTAACATTTATTTAATTCTTTATGAAAATAAAATTAATTTATATATTTCAAAAAATATAACATCAATTTTTAAGCGGTTTCAAAGTAGAAAACATTTATTTAGAGAATTATCAGGAGGGAAACCCCAACTTTGAACTTTAGGTGAAATTTCACCATCATCAAGAGATCCCAGCATGATCTGGATTTCAAACATTGTAAAATTATTTTGATATCTTTTCAGAACTGTCCTTCCTTCTCTGAGTGCACCTGTGTGTTTGCATTTAAAATAGAAGAAATAATGGAATAATTGCCATTTGTCATGATTAATATTTAAATACATGAGCTCATTTTTGTTAATGTAATTAACAACTTTTTAATTGTACAATAATTTTTTATTGTACTTTTAATAAGTAAATTTTTCCATAGATAATCAGATTTATTTGATACCAAATTCTTAACTTTCACACCAGGAAGCCATGATCCTCTTTGAGTTTCTAAAATAACCTGTGACTGTTATACAGGTTATTGTTTGTACTAAAATTTGTAAAATTAAGTGAAAACAAAGAAAATTGAAACATGATTTTTCATTGTCATTTTGTATAGCAGTTAAATTTAACAGAATATTTTTAAAAATTTATTTGATATTTATTAAATTTGATTGTGATATAAATGCTCTAATTTTAGGCCTTTGAAGACAGCTTAATCGAAGCAAGGAACGAAATAGAAGTATCAGAGACTAAATGTAATGGTCTGTCATTACAGTTGAATAATAAACAAACTGAACTTATCCAGAAGGATATGGATATTACCTTGATCAGGCAAGTATATTCAGTTTTTAATTTACCAGTATAGAATGTCATTAGTTATTCAGAATGCATCATTTATATTTATTATTAACACTCAAAATAACAACAGATGTCTAATATGGGTGCATATGTTTGTGGGAGAATCCAAGGTTGTGCAGGATTTGGAAGAGCATGTTAAAGAGTAGCTTTATTTTTGTTTTTTACATAGATAATGTATTCATTCATTGTTTCCTTCTAAAATTCCTAGCCATGTGTTATGTAATATTTATTACTCTTGTAAAGAATAGCAGATGAGGAAGCTGATTTTGACATTTTATTATGTTATAAATAGTTTTAGTTTGTGAAATATTCTTTCTGTATCAAAATATTTAATCCTGAAAGTACTACTCATAAAGTGGGGTTACCTGAAAATTTTGTTTTTCAGTGTTTTGAAAGATTTTAAACTACCTATTAATTTACTTTATAATGACCTTTATCAGAAAATTATTAGAATAACTCATAAATATGTAAATATATATACATACACATGCATATATGTGATATGTTTATATACATATATACACATATACATATACCTATTATATTACAGGCCTACCTTGTTATATTATAGTTCACTTTATTGCAGTTTGCAAATAATGTGTTGTTTTACAAGTTAAAGATTTGTGGGAACCCTGCATTGAGCAAATCTGTTGGTGCCATTTTTCTAACAGTATTTGTTCACTTCATATCTCTGTCACATTTTGGTAATTTTTACAATGTTGGCATAGAATATTTTTTAATTAAGGTATGTTCATTGCTTTTTTAGACATAATGCTATTGTACACTCAATAGACTATGGTAGAGTGCAAACATAACTTTTAAATATACTGGGACACCAAATAGTTCATTTAACTTGGTTTATTGCAGTATTCACTTCATTATGTTGGTCTGGAACCAAACACTAATGTATTTGAAGTATGCCTGTATGTGTATTTTTTTCCTTATTCTATTTAAAACAAATCATATGTAGTTTATTCTATACCTCTATAATCACAATTTCATCCTCTTGTACTATTACTATATAATTTATTTACATAAGTAATATTATATTGCATAGAAATGTCATATAATTTTAACAAATGTACAATTATATGTAATTATATGTGTATAGTATATATACTTATGCATGTAATATGTATTTATATATAATTTAGTGTATTGTGAGAGCTTATTTATATATATATCAGGGCAGGATTTTTGCTTGGGTGATAGTTAATGTATACATGCTAATCTATTACCCAAGCAAAAATTCATTGTGCCACATTTAAAAAATCTTAGCATAGGGGTGAGGAAAATTCTAAACTTCATAGATGATAGTCTGGTGGGCTTATCCATTAATGGTATGATTTTTTTTTAAGCCAATAATTTGATGAAGTCAGAAAAGTAATTCTAAATAGTAATATTATCTTAGATTTGGAAGAACTCTTAAAATTATCATTTATTCTTATCTTCTCAGTAAGATAATAGTTTTTAGTCTTTGCTTGATACTTTTAGTTTTATAAGTTTCTCAGTACTTTTCAAGACTTTATTTTATATTGTTTAAATTTCAACATTGTTTCATATATTGAAATTTGCCTCTTTATAATATCTGCCCCTTATCTGTTCTGGTAACACAGACTATTAGATAAATTTATTAGTAACTTCTTTTTCATTATTTCTCATAAATTTTCATGTATATATTTCACAGATGTTATATTCCTTTTTGTTACCTTTGTTAATGTGTTCCATGTTAATTTCTTTATCATCCATATACTCCTTAAAATATAGCACCTATAACTATACAAAATATTCTAACAAATGACCTTTCCTTTTAGAGTGTGATGGAGCTGAACTATTGGATGGAACATGAGATCCATTCTAGGATACAATGCAGTGTTACATGGATAGGATTTGAATAGTTATGGTTTCTACTAAATTTTACCTCTGCATTTGTGTATTTGAATTAAGTGTATTGCAAGAACTCTAAATTGTAGTAAATGAGGCCATAATAGCCACAGATGGGCATATTCTTACATAATGGTAAAAGTATGGACCATGTGTACCTTTCTTATTTAGATATACTTTTCCTTATAAATTAATGATGGAATTGACTTAGCCTTTTATCTTTATGCGTTTATTTCTTTGGAATTCATAATCATTTGCATGTTAATTGAATATTGAATTCAACATTCAGTCACCCACTGTACTATGAAATATTGTTGTGAACAACCACAAATGATTTTTGTCCTGGGTTAGAGTATAAGCAAGTATGTAAAGTATATATATAATAATGTATATGTCTGTAATATGTACAGAACATCTGAATATATACCTAGAACTTACATAAAAAACACTGATCAATTAAGTTACTTAACTAAAAATTATGCCTGAATAGGTTATGGTACAATCAGTTACATGAAAGTTAGGCTAAGTTGAGCTGGGAGTTTTTCTTAGAAATTAGTTGTGAATCTCCTACACAGAAGTCTCCTATTTTTAATTTTATTAAAAAATAAAAGCCAAGACAGTGCAGTCACAGTTTTGGTTAGGAACAGAATCCTGAGATTGGTTAAATACATCTGTATTGCTGGTATTTGCAGGCATTTAGCAGTAGCAAGTGTAAATTATTCCTGGAGGATAATAAAACAATTCTATCCTCAAATTTTATCTACAGTTTTGCAAACTAATGTCTAGCACATAATGAGAAATATCCAATTTTTAGTAAGCCAAGAATAAAAACGGAAGTACATAAGAATTGGAAGTGATGGAAAAAGACCCAATTATTTGCCTGCAATATGATTAATTCACATAGAAAATTCAAAATAACTTAGAGAAAGATTATTTAAATTGCTAAGTATGTTTAGCACACTTGATAGATACGATGTCAGTGTATAAAATTCAACTGCATTTTTATGCCAGCAAAACATTAGGAAGGGGACTTAAAAACAATATAATTTATATATGAAGAATAACATAATGAAAGATGTATGTTATGTCTACAAAGGGAACTATAAAACATTATTGAGAGAAATAAAAGGTCTAATATGTGCAGGGATATACAAAGTCCATTGTTTTGATGACTCAGTATGATAAAAATGTTAATTCTCTCCAAATAGATACTAAGATTTGGAGTAATACAGAGTATCAACAACAGGTAACCATTACTACCCTTGACCAGAAGGGGAAAGGAGAGAAGCTCTTTCCAGATCTCTGTGAGATGTAAAGTCCTGGTGGAGAAGATGACTATTAAGAGAAATATTAGACAGAAGAACAGAGATACTGACAAATGTGACTCAGGAGAGAGGGAGCTAGGGAAAGAAATATCTTGATTTCTCTCACCTTTACCTTCTAATCACTGACTGGCACTTCTGAGTAATTAAATTCATTTAGACCCAGAGAATAAAGAGTCAGTATAAAGCCATCTGTAGATGTTGGCCTCTTAGGCTAGAGTACTAGTAAGTAAGGAAATGAGGAGGATCAGATAAGAGGAGGATATGGGGCTCATTCTCCATTACTGTTCTTTTTCAGAGCTTTCTTGGCATTTATTGCTTATTAATTTTTCTATATAAACTTTAGAGTAAACTTTCTTATTTCTGTTTGGTACTTTATTAAAGTACCAAATTTACAAATAAACCTTAGGAGAATTGACTCTTTATGATGCCAGTCTCCCTGTCCCAGAGTATAGTATGCCACCCATTTGCTTCAGTACCTTTGTGTCCTTATAGAATGTTTTGTTGCTTACATGCTTATATGGGTTTTGACATTTTTTGTTAAATTTACTCCTAGCCTTTTCCTGTTTTTTTTTGCTATTTAAAATGGAACCTTTCCTTCTCATATAGTTCCCAACTTATTTTCCTTTTATTGCTTATAATTTCTGTTCTACATATTTTGATGTGCTATGATTTGCCAAGGTGTTCATAGCTCACAATTCATATAATTGTGAATTATACATTTTTACTTTTTTTCTCTATAATTTTTTTGCCTTGAGTTCTTTTTCCTCTGAAGTTGATAGTTTTTTTTCTTTACCATTATCTTATAACAAAATACATACATAATTATTCTGGTATAAGGATACATATACATTATGAGAAAAAAAATGCAGTACAGAAAAGTACAAAGAAGATAGAGGAAAAAATTACACTTAAAATATAACCCTAGAGAAATAATAGCCATTACAATTTTGTGAGAATAACTCTACATTTTTCTCAATCTATTTTTATAGATTGGAAATTAGCTAGAAGTTTTTAGATAAAAGAGACTATTGAACATACAGTTTTTTGTAATGTAATGGAACAGTGAGACACTGATATGAAATTGAGGACATTTTTACTTCTCAAATAATTTTTTCTTCTCCATAAAAATCATTAACTCTTTCTCCCTATAAAACTAAGAAAGAAACAGCATGGAAACTTTGGCGGCTGATGTTGTTTCTTTATTTTTAATTTTTTTAATTTATTTTTATTAAGGTATCATTGATATACAATCTTAATGAAGGTTGTCACATGAGCAACATTGTGGTTACTACATTCTCATATTATCAAGTTCCCCCCCACACACCCCATTGTAGTTACTGTCTATCAGCATAGTAAGATGCTATAGAGTCACTGCTTGTCTTCTCTGCGCCATACTGCCTTCCCCGTGACCCCCTTACATTATGTGTGCTAATCATAATGCACCTGAATCCCCTTCTCCCTCCCTCCCCACCCGCTTCCCACCCGCTTCCCTGCGGTAACTGCTACCCTCCCCCCCTTGGAGTCTGTGAGTCTGCTGCTGTTTTGTTCCTTCAGGTTTTGCTTTGTTGTTGTACTACAAAAATGAGTGAAACCATTTGGTACTTGTCTTTCTCCCCTTGGCTATTTCACTGAGCATGATACCCTCTAGCTCTATTGTATGTTACTTTTTAAAAAAACTATATTTCATCTTTAGTTGGTTGTGACATCCTATTATGTATACTTTGGAAAATAGCATATGCACTCAAACATTTTAACTCCTCATTTTGCATCTCAAGATTTATAGCATTTTTCTCTTCTTGAATAACCACAGTGACCAAAGATGTTTATAGGCTTAATTCTATATATTGCTTCAATGCTCATCACTGAACTTTTACTCTTGATGTGTTCATTTCTGTACTCTATTTTTCGTCCATTTCAAAGGTCCTATTTTACTATGGCCTTCGCTGTTGTTATATGCTTTCTCTTCCACTGGCGTCAGATTTAGCCATGTGAGTTCTTTTGGCTTGTTGCAACAAGAATGAAAGTGACATATGCCGTATCCTTATGTTTTCAAAAGAGTCACTACTTGATTTGCCTTTGTTTTTGCCCTCTTTAACCCCAGTGGCATATTCCTAATACAGTCTGCTGGTCCACTTTGGTTTTTTAGAATAGAGGAAAGAAAGCCACATGCATGAGAGCAAGCAGTAAATCTTTCTCTCCCTCCCTCCCTCCTTCCTTCCTTCCTTCCTTCCTTCCTTCCTTCCTTCCTTCCTTCCTTCCTTCCTTCCTTCCTTCCTTCCTTCCTTCCTTCCTCCCTCCCTCTCTCCCTCCCCACCTCCCTCTCTCCCTCCCCTCCCTCCTTCCTTTCTCTCTCTCTCTTTCTTTCTGTCTTTCTTTCATTTGTGCTTAAAGAACAGACATTTCTGGAGTCTGGAGGCTAGAAGTCTGAGATCAATATGTGAAGAGGGATAGGGATAGTTCACAGTCTTGAGGCTAGAAGTCTGAGATCAATGTGTGAACAGAGATAGTTCCTCCTAGGCTGTGAGGGAAAATCTGCTCAAAGTCTCTCCCCTAACTTTTGCTGGTTGCTAGTTATCTTTCTTTTTTTAATTGAAGCATTGTTGATATAGAAACATACTGGTTTCATATATACAACACAGTGGTTCAGCAGTTACCCATATTGTTAAGTCCTCACCCTCACTAGTATGGTTAGTATCTGTCAGTGTAGAGAGATGGTAACATGTTGTACAACTATCCCCATGACTGACTTATATTATGATTAGAATTTTTGTGCTCCTTTATCCCCATTGCCCCCTCACCCACCCATCCCAACCCCTTCTCCATGGTAACCACTAGTGACCTCAGTGTCTGTAAGCCTACGCTTTTGTTCATTTTGTTTTGCTTTGTTCATATTTTCCACAAATAAGTGAAATCATGTATTTGTCTTTCTCTACCTGGCTTAATTCACTGACCATAATATCATCTAGAACTATCTATGTTGTCGAAAATGGCATGATTTCCTTTTTTATGGCAGAATAATAATTCCATTGTGTATATGTACCACATGTTCTTTATCCACTCATCTACTGATAGACACATAGCTTGCTTCCATATCTTGGCTATTGTAAATAATGTGGCGACAAACATAGGGCTACATATATCTTTTCAAATCAGTGATTTTGTTTTCTTGGGGTAAATTCCTAGGAGTGGGATTACTGGGTTGAATGATATTTCTATTTTTAATTTTTTGAAGAACTTCTATACTGCTTTCAACAGTGGTTGTACCTATTTAAATTCCCACCAATAGTGTAGGAGGGTTCCCATTTCTCCACATCATCTCCAACACTTGTTATTTCTTGTTTGGATAGTGGCTGTTCTAACTGGTGTGAGGTGATACCTCATTGTACTTTTGATTTGCATTTCCCTGATTAGTGATGTGGAGCATCTTTTCTTGTGCCTGTTGGCCATCTGTATTTCTTCTTTGAGAAATGTCTGTTCAGGTCCTCTGCCCATTTTTTAATCAGGTTGTTTGTTATTTTGGTGTTGAGTTCTTATATATTTTGGATGTTAACCCCTTATCTGATAAATTGTTTACAAATATATTCTCCCATACTGTAGGTTGTCTTTTTGTTCTGCTGATGGTGTCCTTTGCTAGAAGCTTTTAAGTTTGATGTAGTCCCACTTGTTCATTTTTTATTTTGTTTCCCTTGCCTGAGGAGGTGTGAACAGCAAAAAATTGCTCATAGTTATGCTCAAGAGATTTTTGCCTATGTTTTCTTGTAAGAGTTTATAATTTCATGTAATACATTCAAGTCTTTGATCCATTTCCGGTTTACTTTTGTGTATGAAGTTAGACAGTAATCCAGTTTCATTCTTTTACATGTAGTTGTCCAGTGTTCCCAGCATCAGTTTTTGAATAGCTTGTCTTTTCCCCATATTCTTGGCTCCTTTATTGTATATTAATTGACCATATATACATGGGTTTATATCTGGGCTCTCTATTCTGTTCCATTGATCTGTGGGTCTGTTCTTGTGATAGTACCATACTGTTTTGATTACTGTAGTTTTGTAGTATAGCTTGAAGTCAGGGAGTGTAATCACCGTAGCTTTGTTCTTTTTCTCACGATTGCTTTGCTCTTCAGTCTTTTATAGTTCCATACTAATTTTAGAGCTGTTTGTTCTAGTTCATTCATTGAAAAATGCTGTTGGTGTTTTGATAGGACTTTCATTAAGTCTGTAGATTGCTTTGGGCAGGATGACCATTTTGGCGATATTAATTCTTCCTATCCATGAGAATGGGATAGATTTCTTTTATTTATGTTATGAGTGTCTTACAGTTTTCAGAGCTCAGGTCTTTCACCTCCTTGGTTAGGTTTATCCCTAGGCATTTTATTCTTTTTGATGCAATTGCGAATGGATTTGTTTTCCTGATTTCTCTTTCTGCTAGTTCATCATTAGTATATAGGAATGCAACAGATTTCTGTGTTTTGATTTTGTATCCTGCAACCTTGCTGAATTCAGTTATTAGTTCAAATAGCTTTGGGGTGGATTCTTTAGGTTTTTTTTTGTAGCGTATTATGTCATCAGCAAACAGTGACAGTTTAACTTGTTCCTTACCAGTCTGGATGTTTTTTATTTCTTTGTGTTGTCTGATTGCCGTGGCTAGGACCTCCAGAACTATGTTGAATAAAAGTGGGGAGAGTGGGCATCCTTGTCTTGTTCCCGATCTTAGAGGAAAAGCTTTAAGCTTTTCACTGTCAAGTATGATGTTGGCAGTGAGTTTGTCATATATGGTTTCTATTATGTTGAGGTACTGCCCTCTCTACCCACTTTATTGAGTTTTTATCATGAATGGATGTTGAATTTTGTCAAATGCTTTCTCAATGTCTGTTGAGATGATCATGTGTTTCCTCCCTTCTTTATGTTAACGTGTATGATATTGACTGATTTAATGAATATTATACCATCCTTGCATCACTGGAGTAAATCCCACTTGATCGTGGTGGATAATCCTTTGATGTTCTTTTGAATTCAGTTTGCTAATATTTTGTTGAGGATTTTTGCATCTATGATCAGAATGTTGGTCTGTAATTTTGTGGGTTTTTTTTTGTAGTGTCCTTGGTTAATACCTCATAGAATGAGTTTAGGAGTATTCCCTCCTATTCTACTTTTTGGAATACTTTAAGATGGATGGGTATTAGCTCTTCTTTAAATGTTTGGGAGAATTCAGCTGTGAAGTCATCTGGATATGGCATTCTGTTTTGGGGGGGAGTTTTTGATTATCAGTTCAATTTCATTGCTGGTAATTGATCTGTTCAGGTTTCCTGTTTCTTTCTGAGTCAGTCTTGGGAGGTTGTATTTTCCTAGGAAGTTCATTTCTTCTAGGTTGTCCAATTTATTGTCATACAGTTTTTCATAGTATTCTCTAATAGTCTTTGTATTTCTGAGGCATCTTTTGTGATTATTGCTTCTTCATTTCTGATTTTATGTGTGTGTTCTGTCTTTTTTCATGTTAAATTTGTTCAGGAGTTTATTTTGTTTATTTTCTCAACGAACCACCTTTTTGTTTCATTAACTTTTTTCTATTGTTTTATTTATTTATGCTCTGATCTTTATTATTTCCCTCCTTCTACTAACTTTAAGTTTCATTTATTCTTTTTCTAGTTTCTTTAATTGTGACTTTAGATTATTTATTTTGGATCATTCTTGTTTCTTGAGGTAGGCCTGTATTGCTATGTACTTCTGTCTTATAACCGCTTTTGCAGCTTTCCACAAATTTTGGACTGTTAAATATTTGTTTTCATTTGTTTCCATGTATTGCTTGATTCTGTTTTAACTTGTTCATTGATCCATTGATTATGTAGCAGCATATTGTTTAACTACAATGTGTTTGAGGCTTTTTTGTTTTTCCTGTGTAATTTATTTCCAGTTTCATAACCTTGTGGTCTGAGAAGTTGCTCGATACAATTTCAGTCTTTTTTAATTTATTGAGGCTGTTTTTTGCGTCTGTGTATGTGATCTCTAATGGAGAATGTTCCATGTACACTGGGGAATAATATGTGTCCTGCTGCTCCCTTGTGGAATGTTCTGTTGATATCTGTTAAGTCCATCTGATCAAATGTGTTGTTCAGTGCCTCTATTGCCTTATTTATTTTCTCTCTGGTTATTATGTCTATTGATGTGAGTGGTGTGTTAAGTCTCCTATAATGAAGGTGTTGCAATCTATTTCTCCCATTAATTCTGTTAATACATATTTTTTTTACATGTTTTAGTGCTCCTATTTTGGTTGCATAGATATTTATAATGTTTATATTCTGTTTGACAGACTCTTTAATCATTATCTAATGTCCTTCTTTGTCTCTTGTTACTTGATTGTTTTGAAATCTATTTTGTTTGATACTGTTAATCCTGCTTTTTTCTCCCTATTATTTGCATCAAATATCTTTTTCTATCCCTTCACTTTTAGTCTGTGTATGTCTTTTGGTCTGAAATGGGTCTTTTGTAGGCAGCATAAAGATTGGTCTTGTTTCTTTATCCATTCTGCAACTCTATATCTTTGATTGGTTCCTTCAGTCCATTTACACTTAAGGTAATTATTGATAGTTATGTACTTATTTCTGTTTTATTAATTGTTTTCTGGTTGTTTTATAATTCCTCTCTGTTGCTTTCTTCCTCTCTTACATTTTTTAATTGTCATTTGATAATTTTCCTCAGTGTTGGAGTTATATTCTTCTTTTTAATTTCTGTGTATCTGTTATAGGCTTTAGGTTGTGGTGACCATAACATTCAAAGATAGTTTCCTGACTATGTAACAGTCTATATTAAGTTGCTTCTTGCTCTATTTCAAGTACCATCTAAAACTACTTTTTTCTTCTTCCTTCTCCACACCTTATGTATTAGATGTCATAATCTGCACTTTTGGTGTATACCTTTACTGATTTTGTATATGTTGGTTTTATTGCTTTTGTTTTAATTTTGTACTTGTTTAGTATTTGCTGTACTACCGTTTCTCTGGGTTTATTTTCACTAGTGAAAACTATTTAGCCTTAGGAACATTTCCATCTACAGCAGTCCCTTTAACATATCCTGTAACGCTGGTTTAGTTGTAAATTCCCTGAGTCTTCATTTATCTGGAAATTGTTTAATCTCTGCTTCAGATTTGAATGATAATCTTGCTGGGTAGATTCTTGGTTGAAGGTCTTTCTGTTTCAATACGTTAAATGTATCATGCCATTCTCTTATGGTCTGCGGCATTTCTGCTGAGAAGTCTGCTGATGAACAGCCCTTCTTTGTTGTCCTTTTAATTTTATCCATTCAAGAACTGTCTTATCTCATAAATCCTAGAAAATCAACTGGAGTGAATGATTATGTGTTGATTACTTCCTTGGGTTTTTCAGTCTCAGCACCAAGTGAGTGAGAGAAGAAGAATCTGAGGTAGAGGAGGATAAAAAGCAATTCAAGGAAATGCATTACTGTGTTTCATGATGAGTCATGTAGAGACAGCAGGCATACTGAATTTGCCACCCAGGTTGACTCTGTGCAGGCTATAGAAAGAAACTAAGCCTTTGAGTGGTCCATTAGATGGAAAAAGAAAAAAATATTCATCTGGTTCCTTGTGTTTTGTCTTCCATTGACTAAAATTTGGTACTTATACCACGCCTATGTTGTAGCATTTTATCCTAATCCAGAAGAGATACAAGAGACAAGTAAACATGCTAGGTGTGCAGCTGGTTGACTTCAAGTGATGGAACCCCATGAGCTATATAAATGTCATAGTCTCATGTAGTAGTTAATAGGTTGAGGTAGAGTAAGGGGCTGAAAGTGTACAAAGCAAGTTAGACTTAATCAGAAAAGGTAAATACAACCAATATCTAATATGGAGAGGAACTATCCCAGCTGCTCTATTGATAGTAGTGAATAAAAAAGTACTAGCCTTCACTGAGGTTTTATTAAGAACATCTTCACATCTTGGCTTTCTATTGATAATTCAGATGTGCAATGGTTTGTTTTTCATACTTTTTCTAGACCTTCCTTCTTCAGTAACTCCTCAGAGGTATGCTTTTCCAGGTATGTACAATAAAATTTCCATTTTCTTATTTCTAAGTACTCCTACTTTTTTAAAAAGCCTGCTTGTTTTTCTTTACTTGTTTTCAAATGAAGAAAGATGTAGACAAACAGTGTTTTCCAGTGGTCCAGATGTGTGAGTTTTGTAAGCCTTGTTTGTTGCTTACTTTTGATAGTAATCAAATTCCACATTTCATATTTGCAACATTGGTGTGCATCACATCCCATCTACTTTTCGGAGGGCGGTATGAGAAGACCCAGAGAAAGAAACATATCTATATAGTGTAAGATTGTGGTTACTGATAGTAGGCCCAGAAAATAGCATGAGATGAGAGACAGGAATATGCTCTTCCATTAGCTGATTTTTAATCCCCAGTGCCTCATAATATATGCATCTTCCTATTCTTGAGTGTGTTTCTTCTAATTAAAGAGACATACATTTGGTTCCCTATAACCCTAAAATTGAAGCCAGCTACTGATTCTGGCCCCGTCTGTATGAAATAACATGTCTTCTAGTCTTGGAGGAGAAATAACTTTGCTATGCTTTACATTGTATTGAAAGGTGATACATTTTATCTTCATCATGTCTCCTTTCCAAGTGTAACATTTTCTTAGGTCACCTGGTTAACATATGTTTTGACTATATACTCTGATGGAATTTTATCCTACATCTATTGCCTTTCTCCTTTGATAATTCTAACCATTGTTACTGTTGAAAAATGGCACTATTCACTAAGCATTTTACTTACTAGGGTCTCTTCTCCTCTTCTCTTGTATTACATATCCTGGTGGCTTTGTGCCATTGTCAGTTCTCTTTGCTCCCCCCCTTCATTTCTTGCCTGTTATTTTTGGCAAGTCTCATTTTGTTTGATTAGTTTTCTCCGTCTGAAGTTCGTATGTTGAAGTCGCAATGCCTAATGTGATGGTATTAGGAGGTAGGGCTTTTGGGCAGTGCTTGGACCAAGAAGATATAACCCTCATGAATGGGATTAGTGTTCTTATAAAAGAGACCCTCCAGAGTTCCCTAGTGCCATTTTCTACATGAGCTTATAACACAAAGTCCATGACCTGGAAGAGGACCCTCACTTGACCATGCTGCACTCTGATCTCTGACTTCCAGCCTTCAGAACCAAAATAAATAAATTTCTATTGTTCGTTAACTACCCAGTGTATGATATTTTTTTACAGAAGCCCAAAAGGACCAAGATGAATGGTGCAAGTACTTGTATCTGTATGGGTACAGAGGTTATTGTTGTATTTAGAGAACATTAATATTCTAAATCTCTAAAAAGCAAAGGTCATTTCTTCTATATTAATATTCATCTGTCTTAAACACTATCTGGATATCTCCTTATTCCATCTTTCTTTTAGTATTCACCTTATGTGAGTAAATGACCAATTTGAGGTTATATGTAAAGAAAAAGTTCTATTAGAAAATAATAGTCTCCAAAAACATGCCATAAAGTGTATTTCTGTGAAATATATCTCTATAAATATTTACCTTTTCAAATTGAATATACAGAATATTTTCTAGTTTTATATAATCTGTTTCACACAGCACTCATTACATCAGAACTATGCAAACCTCTGTCCCAGGGGTTTGGTTTTCCTGGATCCTTAGTACCATCATTACTACCACCACCAGTTCATTTGTCCTCCTACTTACCAATTCACCCTGGATGGGTTGGAAGGATTAGTTTCACTGTGTGTTGCTCTCCTTTCTTCTCACTTTTGTCTCATTTCCTTTAAGCTGGTTGACTTGCCTATTCAAAACTGTCTGATAACTGTTGTCAGCATCAGTACTTATCAATTCTTGGAACTGAAGTGTAATTTATTTTCAATAAGAAGGTGGTACAATGTATGTCCAGGGTTTTTATTACTATCAATCTATAAAAGAAAACTGATAAGTATTTGGTTTTGAGAGTCATAGTAGTTCTATCAATACTTTCTAGTTGCATATGATAAATATTACTTTTATGTTGTTTTCTTTATTAATATGTTTGCGTGCAGTAAAAAATAGTAGATGAAAAAAATGGAAGCCAATCTGTCACCTTATATGAACATGGTTACTTAACTTTGATGATCTTTATTCATGCCTTTCTCTATTTATTACTTGTTTTGCATAGGAAGGAGCTGCAGGAGCTGCAGATTCTTTACAAACAAAACAGTGCACATACAGCACAGCAAGCAGAGCTGATCCAGCAGCTTCAGGTTCTGAATATGGACACGCAAAAAATACTGAGGAATCAGGAAGATGTTCACACAGCTGAAAGTATATCATATCAAAAAGTATGTTTTTATTGTCATAAAAATTAAATTTATATGTATGAACTTATAAAAACATAGAATTCAAATTTTTTCAAATTTCAACATTTCTTTATTTCTCCCATATTTACAAAATTAAAGATGAATTATGATTAATTTGGTAATATTTAAAATTTTGTGAGTTTTCTTTATGGCTGTTGAAGCTGGAACATTTAAAATACAGATGCAAATTTATTTGGTAGAATATTGGTTTTATAAATTGGATTTTTGATATCTACTATGAAACATACAAGGACCATGGCCCCCAAACAAGGGATTTGGGAATGGAATTACTCAGCCTTCAATTATGAGAAATTATTCATCAGTTATAACTCTAGTTTAAGGCCCTAAACAGCCTTTCATTATAGAATTTATTCATTATTTTGTTGGCAAATCTACGCAAACACAAATGGATGGATATTCTGACGAGGTTGTCAGGATCAATATTTTCAAGGATTTTTCTGTTTATTTTGTGTGTTTCTTTTAACTATCATTTTATTTTACAGTTGTTTTAGGAACTTCTCAAGAAGGATTACCCATCTATTTAGGTATGCTGATTAACTCAGCAACAATAGTTGTAGCTAATAATTTTTAAAAAGCCACCTTTATTGAATTCTCTGTTTTGTATAGTACACTAAGTTATTTAGAGAAATAATTTAGTTTCTGTATATATCAAACCTATAGGATTGATGTTATTCCTCTTAATAATTGAGGCAGCCAATGCTTAAAGAGGTTAAATAATATGGTCTATGTTATTTTGGGATTTTTTTGTTTAAACTTATTTCTCTAAGAAAAACCATGAAAATCCAATATATATATATTAATATGAAAGAAATAACTATTAACTAAACTTTAAAAACAAAACATGTTTTAAATGATGATATCAAAGAGAGGTTTTCAATCTGTATTCTGTGTTCCCTTTGAGTTTCTCTCAAGATGATACTAAGCAGAAGGGGGAATCACCTCAAATGGAGCAGCTCCACCTTCTTGTGTTACGTGGTGGGATTGCCCATGATGATTGTTTTTGTTTCTAAAACTAGTTATTAGGAACTTTAATTTTCTTCTTTTTCACTTAGTAAATTTAACTTAAACATTTCTCCTTTTTACATTTTTACTTAAAAGTTCCCTACCCATGGTAAGTCAGATATGTCTTTAAGGTTGCTTGTTACCAAAGTTTGCAACCTTTTTTTCTCATGTTCTAATGCTTTTTTGCTTCTCCTCTCAGTTAGAAAGAAAGAACTTAGGAAGGAGGAAAAAAAGGCAGTGTTATCTGTTATTTCCTTTTTGATTTCCTTTGTTATTTCCTTTTTGCAATCTTATGTTCTAAGATTGCTTTTTTAGTCTGTCTTAACTTAAAGTTTAATACAAATTGTTTCAGCTTTACTGCTACTTTTTTTTTGGTACCATTTATATACAATCACGTGACAACATTGTGGTTACTAGATTCTCCCCATTATCAAGTCCCCACCACATACTCCATTACAGTCACTGTCCATCAGCGTAATAAGATGCTATAGAGTTGCTACTTGTCTTCTCTGTGCTATACTGCCTTCCTCATGCCTCCTGTATGTTATGTGTGCTAATCGTAATGCCCCTTATTCCCCTTCTCCCTCCCTTCCCACCCCCTCCCCAGTCCCTTTCCCTTTGGTAACTGTTAGTCCATTCTTGAAGTCTGTAAGTCTGCTGCTGTTTTGTTCCTTCAGTTTTTGCTTTGTTCTTATACTCCACAGATGAGTGAAATCATTTGATACTTGTCTTTCTCTGCCTGGCTTATTTCACTGAGCCTAATATCCTCTAGCTGCATCTGTGTTGTTGCAAATGGTAGGATTTGTTTTCTTCTTATGGCTGAATAATATTCCATTGTGTATATGTACCACATCTTTATCCATTCATCTACAGATGGACACTTAGGTTGCTTCCATTTCTTGGCTATTGTAAATAATGCTGTGATAAACATAGGGGTACATATGTCTTTTTCAAACTGGAATCCTGCATTCTTAGGGTAAATTCCTAGGAGTGGAATTCCTGGGTCAAATGGTATTCCTATTTTTAGTTTTTTGATGAACCTCCATATTGCTTTCCACAATGGTTGAACAAGTTTACATTCCCACCAGCAGTGTAGGAGGGCTCCCCTTACTCCGCATCCTCGCCAGCATTTGTTTTTCCTAGTTTTTTCTATGTTGGCCATCCTCACTGGTGTGAGGTGATATCTCATTGTGGTTTTAATTTGCATTTCCCTGATAATTAGCGATGTGGAGCATCTTTTCATGTGCCTATTGGCCATCTGAATTTATTCTTTGGAGAAGTGTCTGTTCATATCCTCTGCCCATTTTTTAATAGGGTTATTTACTTTTTGGGTGTTGAGGTGTGTCAGTTATTTATATATTTTGGATGTTAACCCCTTGTCAGATATGTCATTTACAAATATATTCTCCCATACAGTAGGATGCCTTTTTGTTCTGCTGATGTTGTCCTTTGCCTAGCACTAGCAAGTTCATTTCATTCCCTTTCCTAGGGGTTATCATCTGATAGTCATTCCAGACCTTTTTTGTGCATCAGATACTGTATGTGTGTGTGTACATGTGCGTGCATATGCTTGCATGGTGCATACATATCACAAATAGAGGCATCTTATTATTTTAATATTAATTTATATTATATTTATAGTTCTTTAACTTGTTTTCAAGTAATAAGCCTTTAATATATTTCCATGACAGTGCAAGAAGAGTTCTTGCTCTTCTCCTCCTCCTTGTCCTCCAAAAGGTATATGTAAAGTATAGCATAATATAATTTGGTGATTATTAAGTTTTGCTTCCTCAACTTTTTGTTTACTATAAACTTGTCTACAGAAAGAGGTAGTCCCATCTCTTCTACAAGGTCTGTTTTTTCCTGTAGGATCATTCCTAACCGTATGCAAACCATGTGGTTATGTCACTGATTGGGTGGATGGAACAAAACAAGTACTTGTATTGACTGTTGTATTCTTTTCCTTACTCTCCTTTCCCTTTTCCAGCAATATTCTTTATAAGAGTTGTCTTAACTGGTCTCAGAGTTCTCTTTTGAACCTATTCCATTCAGGAGTTTGCTTTTACGCCACTAAAATTTCTCTTCTTAGAATCACTTGTGACCGTAGAAGAATCACCTGTGACACTGCTTAATTCAATGATCATTTGGTAGTAGTAGATAACTCATCTTATCTCATTTATCAGCAGCATGTGTCACAGTTCATGACTCTATTCCTTGAAGAACCTTTTTTTTTTTTTTTCTTTCTGGCTCACAGTTTACCACAATGTGTGATTTTTCTTCCTTCAGTTTCTGGCCATTTCTTTTCCATTTCTGTCTGGTATTTCCTAGACCACCTGACCTCTAAATGTTAAAATATCCGAGCATAAAATCTTAGGAATTTTTCTTCCCCCTGTTTAAATTCATACCCTAGCTAATTTTATCCAGGGATTTCAAAATCATACTGCCTGTATGCTGATGACTCTCCAATTTGATTATCTACTCTGGATCTCTTCCCTAATTCTAGGGAAGAGTATATCTAATTGCTTACTTAGCATCTCTCAACCTGGATGCCTAATGGGCATCTCACCTTTACATGTTGAAAATAAAGCTATTTGCTCTACATTCAACACACATCAGGAATTCTGCCACTTCCCATCACCTTTGCTGTCACCATACTGTCCAAACCATTGTCACATATTGCCTGAATTATTGTGGAGATTCTCACTTTGTTTCTTTGTTCCTGACCTTACTCCCTTGGATCCACCTCAATACAGATGCCAGAACATTCTTGCTAAAACTTAGTCACATCAAGTCATTCCTCTCTTCAACTCTCCTCTTTCATTAAAAGTAAAAGCCTAAGTTCATACTACAACCTGTGAGACCCTGTGATCTGTTTAACTCTGGGGAGAAAATATTTTCCCAGCCTGGGGTAAAATACATTTGAACCGAAATCTGTCAAAGAGAGAAATAAAGTGTGAGAAACCCATTTATTGCTTACAAGAAGTTGTCCACTTCTGTTCTCCCCCATATCTCTCACAACCCGGCTGCAGAATAAGGGGCCCCACCCAACCTGACTGGTCCAGATTTGTCCTGGCTCCCCCATGTAAATTACCTATCGATATGGAGGAGGACTACTTCTCTCTACCCTTTGGAAACATCTATTGATAGGGAGATGCACTAAGGCAAGGCGAGAGATTCTGGAAATATTGCAGTTTTACCCACATCCCACCCCTCCAGAAACCTCACAATCTACTTGCTCCCCATCTTCCACAATGGCCCCCCTGTGCAAGAAAACTGGAGCATTGTAACCAGATTAATAACATAAAATAGCAAGAGCAAGAAAATCATGATAACCCTCTAGCCACAGGTTTCAGCTGGGTTCAAAGTCCTAGGCTGATTAAGTCCATAGCTCACCCATTCCACATGCAGTCAGTATCTGAACAGGTAGGGAGTTCAGAGCAATCATCACACAACAGCTGCAGCCAGGGGCCCCAGGGACTGTAGAAGAAAATAACCTTAAGGGCAATAAGATGCATGTTTTAATGACACCAGCATGGGCAAATCTTGTCCATCAGGTAGGATGTATGCAAGAGAGTGGTCCTATGATAGGACAGTGGCCGGAATGGGATCTCGTCCTGGTCTAGTATACCAGACTTTCACGTCCCTCCCTGTGGGAGTTACAGATGGATCAATATATAGGGCTATGGGAGGTACATGCACTAGCCATAAAGATAAAACAGAATTTCCCTGTAAAATGCTCTTACCTCCCAGATGTTTTTGGTACACTACTGTGATGTTTAGAAGCCACACTGCTGTTACTGTAGGAACACACAGGAGGCCAACTTCCAGGCCTTTCCCCCAAGGTGCCAGAAGGGCCAGCCATTGCTGGTCCATGTGTCAAAGTGTCCAGGGCCACGTCCACTGAACAGAGTCTCCAGGGTTTAACACAGTTGGGGCTGGCTACAGGCTGTTGCTCTGTTGGCCATATCCTGGCTTCAGTACTCCTTTTTGGTTTGCACATACACTTCTATAGAAGAGGCAGCAGTGAGCAGTGTGTGTTAGCATGTACACAGGGCTCAAGGCTCCTTTTCAGGGCTTCTCATTCAAATGCCATAGCACTGTCCATAAGCAAACTGATCAGCCCCTTAGACTCTTGGTGTCCACCTTCAGGCCAGATTTCAACAAACCATTGTACTTCATTACCATGCTTGTCCCAGTAGAGTTATATGGTAGATGAAACTTCTACTTTATTGCTAATTGCTTCATCCATCCTTGTAATGCATGTCCAGTAAAGTGGGTGCCTTGATTGATCTCAGTCACCTGCAGCCAGCTGTAGCCTGCAAAGAGACGCTCTCTAGGGCCCTTTTGGTGGTTTGCTGATCTGCATGACATGCAAAAAAAGCATCCAACAGTCCAGTACCTGTGTCCACAGAAGCCATGGCATACTGATATCCTTCTGATATGGGCAGAGGCCCAATATAATCTATCTGCCACTTGACAAGGGGTATTGGCCCCTTTGCTATTGTCCCATGTTTCAGTGGGACTTGGTGTCAGTCCCTCTTAGAGCACACAAGGCACTCCTGGGCTGTTCTGACTTCTTTAGAGGTCAACAGCAAGCCCCACCGATGGGCTGCAGCCCACATTGTGTTTTGCCCCACATTTAACAAACACTGATGTAACCATTGGGCCACATCAGAGGCAGGCTTTCCTTCTAGCCAGTGCACTTGGGTCAGTGTGTCTGCTTCATCATTCTTTGGGAATACCAAAGGCAAATGGCCAGGCACATGACATACGGTGACTGTGTTAGTCTGACCAGAGGCCCATAGTTCTTGCCACAGCTCTTGCCCCCAAAGGGGCCCGTGATCAACCATCCAGTTGGCATGGTACCATGTTGGTAGCCACAGGGTCAAGCCCCAATATACGGTCCAGCTGTCAGTACAAACAACTATAGGGGAGGGCTCCTGGGTGAAAACTACCCATACTGCCCACAACTCAGCCCATTGGCTTTTCTTCCCCTTTCCATCCTCCATCCATATTGTCTCAGTCTTAGGATGGAAAGCCACAGCCCTCCACTTCAGGGTTTGCCCATGACTGGAGCCGTCTGAATACCAAGCATTTTCAGATATAGGGACTTTTCCCTCCTGTTAAGGACTCTCAACTACCAATGGATCAAAAGCAAGTTCTTCCTGCTTTCCACTGGTATACGTCACTGGCCCCAGTAACCGTTGGAGTTCTCCACTTAAGGGGCTAGTAGAGAGGATGCTACACTGCTGTAAATATGCACCCCATTTGGCCAGCGTAGGCATCTCTATGCCACACCACTCTGTTGCCTTTGCATCTAGTCTTGCACCCACCCTGTGATGAGAAGGGTGGTTATTACATTGGTCAGAGCTGTTGCAGTGATGGGCTCCATAGCCAGCAAGGTGTGGTACACAGCAGCCAGTTGCTTCTCTATCAGGGTGTACCAGACCTCTGTTCTTTCCTATAGTTGTGACCAGAATCCAGTAGTTTGGCATGTCTAAGCTGCTGCCAAAGGCCTCATACATAACCATCTTTGGTTACAGGAACATCTATCCCGTAGGGCCTTGAGTCCATTACACTCAAGGCCTGCACATCCTTGGCAGGTCAGTTTGCAGCAGCAGTAAAAGCACTGCACATGTTTCATCCCAGTCCCACCTGATGTCCTTTCGTATCAACCCATATAAGGGCTTCAGAATTTGTGCCAAGTGCGGAATAAACACTCCCCAGTAGCCCCAAAGATCCGAAAACTCTTGTAATACTGCCATAGTGGTAGGGGTAGGGAAAGCCTGGACCTTGTCTATGACTGTTTCAGGAACAACTTTAGTTTTACCCAACCAGACAACCCCCAAGAATTTCACAGACAAACCAGGTCCCTGAACCTTGGTGCTGTTCACAGCCCATCCTTTCTCCTGTAGATGTTGCCATAGTCTAGGAACTGCCCATTTTAAATCTGCAAGAGAATCAGACATGAGCATTATATCATCAGTGTAATGATATAGCTGTACCATTGCAGTTTCTTCCATGTGGCCAAGTCCTGGGCTACAAGTCTGTGACAAATGGTGGGACTGTTGAGGTATACCTGTGGAAGGACAGTGAATGTCCACTGATGGCCTTCCCACGTGAAGGCAAATTGTTCCTGACTTTCTTGTTCTATGTCAATAGAGAAGAAAGCATTAGCAAGGTCTACAATATAATGATACATTCCCAGTTCATGACTGAGTGTATCTATAGTGGCTGCTTTTGTGAGGACAGCAGCATACAAATTGGGTGTGACTTTTTTTCAATTCCCTGTAGTCCATGGTCATACCCCAGGAGCCATCTGGCTTTTTCACTGGCCATACTGGGAAATTAAAAGGACTGTTGAGTAGGCTTTATGATGCCCACCTTCTGCAACTCCTGTAGAGTTTCCCCAATTTCCTTGTGCCCCTCCAGGCAATTTATACTGCTTAGTATTTGCCACTTGCTGAGGTACAGGCAGAGCTGCAGGTGGGTGCTTAGCATGTCCCTTCAGAACTGCCTTTACCACATGTAACCTCAATCTGAACTCACCTGCAGTGGTCTGTAACCAGAGGCCTTGCCGGATATCAATCCCCAAAATATATTCCTTCTTGGGAGAAATGTACACAGGGTGCTCCTTTGGGGGTAAATGCCCTATCTCCATTGAGATTTGGGCTTTCTTCACTCTAATTGCCTTTCCCCAGTAGCCTTGTATCACAGCAGCTGTCCCAGGAAAATGCTCCAGGTTGCCATAAATCAGAGAACATTCAGCTCCTGTGTCCACCAGCACCAGGACACATTGTACATTTACAGGGGACCAATGAATTACTAGTTCTACATGTGGCCTCTGGTTCCCACCATGGGCCCCAAGGTTGGGGCCTTGACCCTCCCCTCAGTTGAACTGTGACGCCCAATCATTGTCCTGTGGGCTAGAGGGTTCAGGTGGAGCCTGAGTACTTTTCCCCAGGAAATCTTGCAGGGACACAGGCCAGACATGGGGCTTTGTCTCTGGCTTCCATGTCCTGTCTCAGCACCTGGAACTGCTGCTCTGGCTTTAATTGGTGCCACAGTTCCAACAGGATCCTACTGGGCTTCGCATCAAGTTTTTCTTTTACTACCCCGGCCTTTATCAAATCAACCCACATCTGGGTCCT
This sequence comes from Smutsia gigantea, assembly GCA_032199065.1. Taxonomy (NCBI): domain Eukaryota; kingdom Metazoa; phylum Chordata; class Mammalia; order Pholidota; family Manidae; genus Smutsia; species Smutsia gigantea. The sequence continues at coordinate 125,923 of JAVSCE010005706.1, forward strand.
TGAGACCTTCACAGGGCCCTTTGCACTGCTCCTTTCAGTTGTAACCTGTACTTCCTTCTGTTCTCTTACTGTTTCAACCTCCCCCAGATCTATAAAATACTAGTAGCCTCGCTTATGGGTTGCCCTATTTGTGAGGCAAGAATAGTCTCTAGGGACCCAAAGAGATGTTGAAGAGTGTATGCAGTACCAGATTTCTCATTCCTATGGTGAATAACTCCTCATCAGGGCCTTGAGGGTCCATATTGTAGATGATATTTTTCATGCCCAACTCCTGTAACACCTGCTGGAGCTCTGCATACATTTTCCAGCTAATGGGTACCTATGGTAAATCACCCTGATTAGGCCAAACTGCCCTAATGGCTGCTGTTAGCCAATCCAGAAGTGCCTGATTCCCTGAGGTGTTGTGGGCACTTTTTAACCGCTACTGGAGGGAAGGGTGAGTTGTCAGGGAAGCCTGTCTACCCATTTCAGAACCCAATGTAACAATGTTTTCCACTTCCATATCCCAGAGACGCAGAAGCCATGTAGGCAGAGATTCTGAAGGCTTCTGCCGAAACCAGATGCTCATGTCCATCAACTCATTTTGGGTATAGGGGTGGAGCATGGAGTGCTCCACAACCTGGGGTTGGGGTGGCTCTTCCCCCTGAGGAGCCTGTGGTTGTTGTGTTTTTACTTTCTTAATTACAACCAGGTGGGCCTTTGATACAGGAGAGGCTAGTGCCTTGGGCAGTGACCTCAGCAATAGATCAGTCCCTGGCCCCACCCCCTTATTCTCTCCCCAAATCTCATAGTCTCCAGGACTGAAGGCACCTCTCCTTTCTCCCCCCTTTCCTCCTGTAATGCGGATTCTCCTGCTGTCTCCTTTCTCGCTGCTGGTGTATCTTCCAGGAGCGCAACCTGTCTTCTCAATAACTGTCTGTCTTTCTTAAGTGCATCCCCATAGGTCATCACCCAGCTACTCCAAGCCATGCCGAAATGTGTCTCTCTCCTCGATAACCCTCTCCACTATCTCGAGAAAAAGACATTCCACAATCCCAGCTGCTACACGGCCAGTCAGGGCATCTAAGCAGCCTTCTGTCTCAGGGCTAATTCCACAGCTTCTGGTTTCTCCACCCTTTTCCATTTCTGGGGAAGACCCCACCTTCTAGGAGGTGCTTTACCCTAGACCAATTCCCCACGAGGGGCTCCCCCACTGGAAGCTCCATAGATAGGGTGCTCATGGGTGAAGCTGCACCCTCTACTGCTGCAGCCACTGAGGTCTCCTCACCATCCACAGGGGGGTTCCAGGTATCTCCCACCATCTCTAGGGGCAGCATGCCCAAGGGTTGCACCCATGAAGATGGATTTTGGATTCAGAGTTCCTTCTGACTACTTCCAGATGTAACTCCAGGGGGAAAAATATTTTTCCAGCCTGGGGCAAAATACCTTTGTACTGAAATCAGTCAAAGAGAGAAATAAAATGGGAGAAACCTGTTTACTGCTTACAAGCAGTTGTCCACTTCTGCTCCCCTGTGTCTCTCAGGACCTGGTTGCAGAAAAAAGGGGCCTCACCCAAACTCTGAGGTCCAGATATACCCTCCCTCCCCACTGTGTTATTACCTATTGATATGGAGATGGACTACTTCTCTCCACTCCTTGGAAACACCAATTGATATGGAGATTGCAGTAAGTCCAGGTGAGAGATTCTGGAAATATTGCAGTTTTACCCACAATCTGGCTCTGCATTACCTCTCTGTTCTCATCTTTGACTTCTCTTCTCCTTAATCTCCCCACTTCAGCCACACTTTGTGCTTTCCCTTGAACATATCAGGTATTCTTCAATCTCAGGGTCTTTGCACTCACTTTCATCACCTCAAAACTCTTCTCTAGGTACAGGTTTAACCTTTACTCCTTTTATTTTTCACTTCTTACAGCTTAAAATCTGGTTGTCAAACAGGCATTAAATAAGAGGGCTAATAGAGGGAAGTATGGGAACATAGCTTGGGCCTGTTCCTAGTTTAGTGATAAAGACTCTCCTTGATCAAGTAATATCAGTGATATTTAGTCTTAGAAGATATGAAAACACCAATGAGACAAATGAATGTCTCATAACTCTTCTATGTGAATTCTAACTCAAGCATAAATTCCCTAGTCAATGCATTTACTAAATTTGCAGAGGTAGAGCTAATACACTTGTATTTGGAAAACTTATAATAACCTAAAATTTGATCTGGGGTACTTCTTGAAACTTCACACATCTTACTCCAAGATTATGACTGTTCTTTCCAAGAATTATTATAGATAATGAGAGATGTGATGGGAATATATTAGGCTTATGAATAGTGTGGATACAAAAATAAAAAAGAGCAAATTGAAATTGTCTGCTTTAAGGAACTGGTTTACTTTCCCTTGTGTTTAGTCTGTGTTTGTCCTCTTTTTCTCCAGACTGAATTCCCTTTTACTTTTTATTGATTCTCAAAAGTTACCTCTCAGGGATGGATTGGCATGGATGAAAACTTCACTGATTGTCAATCTGATACTCATTCTAAAATTATAGTTCTCACAGTAGTATTTTGTTTTTGAAGTTATTTTAGATCCTTGTAGTTCATAAGATTTTCCTCAATATACTCAACTTTGCTTAATTCAAAAGTCCTTGATTATTTGTTTATACTTTATAAATTTTTGCCTGCAGTTAGTATACAATTAACTTTTTAAAAGTAATTTATAATTACCCATGAAAATGCAGAAAACATTTTACTAGAATTCCATCTCCCTGCAGCAAATACTGTTAACATTTTGATTATTTTCCTTTCAGTTTTTAGATGCATTTTAACATACCTGTGAATACACTCATAGTTTCATTTTATATTAAAACAATATCATGACATATACTATTTTGGAAATAGTAAAATAATTTACTTAACCATTTCCCATTGTTGATCATATATGATGTTTGAATTTATCACTATTGTAAATAAAGCTGCAATAAATATCCCTTTGTTGTCAGTTCAGAATATTAGTATTCATTAGAGAAAATTGTATATCTATACACTCTCACATGATCACACACATACAAACCCAAGAAAAGTTTCTTTTATGAACAGACTGGTAATATCATATTAATGATGTGCAATTCACTCCTAATTCATACATGAAGATAGTCTTGTTTAAATTAAGTCATGAAAACGTATAAGGGTCATGGAGTTTGAACGGGACCTGCCTGCCACATGAAATATGGTCAGTGTTAAATTATTGAAACTTAAGTTGTGTATAATGATATCCCACCTTGGATAAGGCAATTTAAAAATCACAGGTGTTTATTTAAATTATAAAATATTGTAAACCTTTACAGGCATATATTTCTATGTGAAATATTTTTCTAGCATGTTTAATTTTTAACTATTTGGGTGAATAAATGGTTCTGAAGTGATATTAAAAGATGGAGAAACTAATAATATAAGTGGGAAGACCTTCCATTTGGAGCACAATCATAAATTAAGAATGTAAAATTGTATTACAAACTGGGGAGAATGTTTTCATTTACACACATTATTTTAGTAATATATTATGTAAACTGAGGTACAAATGTAAGTCATTTTCAGCAACCATGTTGTAAATATGGTTAACATTTATTGAGCTTATTATTTATCAGCCAATGGATAAAGGGCTTTTGCCTCACTATTTAAGCCTCACAGCAACCATATGTGGTATATTATTATTATTATCTTTTATTATTTTATAGATAAAGTAACTGAGACTTAGAGATTGTCAAATGTCAAACAGCTATCAGGTGGTAGAATTCAAATCTAGGTAAACTGAAGTCCAGAACCCACAATCTTAAACTCTATTATAAAACCCACTGTATAGTTGAGTTATACCTGGAATAGTGGCTTTTTATCCTTAGGGATTCTGTAAATAGATTCTGGAATTTTGCATTATTCATGCTAATCAAAAGTTCCTTCAATGTCAGTAACTTTTAGTGTTGGGAAATTTATCTTGATCTCTAAGTTAAATGTTATTCAAAGATTCCATTGCATTCTTCTGGGTGAAAGGGGAGTCTCCCATGTTCCCGCCTTTGTAAAAGAGCCCCCATTATTATTATTCAGCCATTGTATCTCCTATTAGTACAAATTTGGTTTCTTTTATTTTGCTGTAGCATTGTAAGTTTTAAGTATTTGGGCTTCTGCAGATCTTTCATTAGATCTCTTTATTCCCCCCAGAAGTATATTAGCTTTGGAGTTCAGGTACTTTAAAATTTGTGAATGATCATACTGTTTCATTTTTCTAAATAAACAATATGCTACTATTTAGACTTCAGTGTTTATTTACATAAATCTAGTCAATTCTAATCCTAGAGCATTTACTTTGTGCTTTTAAAATTTCTTTTCCACATGTATTTTTCTAGATTTTTTTGTATAATTGTCCATATAACAATCAGATGAAATAGTTTACTTAAAAATTATGATTTTTGAGCAGAAGAACAGAGCCATAGACTAAGGGAACAGACTAGAGAGCCCAGATATAAACCCAAGCATATATGGTCAATTAATATATGATAAAGGAGCCATGGATATACAATGGGGAAATGACACCCTCTTCAACAGCTGGTGTTGGCAAAACTGGACAGCTACACGTAAGAGAATGAAACTGGATTATTGTCTAACCCCATACACAAAAGTAAACTCAAAATGGATCAAAGACCTGAATGTAAGTCATGAAACCATAAAACTCTTAGAAAAAAATGTAGGCAAAAATCTCTTGAACATAAATATGAGCAACTTCTTCATGAACATATCTCCCCGGGCAAGGGAAACAAAAGCAAAAATGAACAAGTGGGACTATATCAAACTAAAAAGCTTCTGTACAGCAAAGGACACCATCAATAGAACAAAAAGACATCCTACAGTATGGGAGAATATATTCATAAATGACATATCCAATAAGGGGTTGACATCCAAATTATATAAAGAGCTTATGTACCTCAACAAACAAAAAGCAAATAATCCAATTAAGAAATGGGCAGAGGACGTGAATTGACACTTCTCCAAAGAAGAAATTCAGATGGCCAACAGGCACATGAAAAGATGCTCCACATTGCTAATCATCAGAGAAATGCAGATTAAAACCACAGTGAGATATCACATCACACCAGTGAGGACGGCCAACATCCAAAAGACGAACAACGACAAATGTCGGCAAGGATGTGGAGAAAGAGGAACCCTCCTACACTGCTGGTGGGAATGCAAATTAGTTCAACCATTGTGGAAAGCAGTACGGAGGTTCCTCAAAAAACTCAAAATAGAAATACCATTTGACCCAGGAATTCCACTCCTAGGAATTCACCCTAAGAATGCAGCAGCCCAGTTTGAAAAAGACATATGCACCCCTATGTTTATCGCAGCACTATTTACAATAGCCAAGAAATGGAAGCAACCTAAGTGTCCATCATCGTCAGTAGTTGAATGGATAAAGAAGGTGTGGTACATATACACAATGGAGTATTATTCAGCCATAAGAAGAAAAACAAATCCTACCATTTGCAACAACATGGATGGAGCTAGAGGGTATTATGCCCAGTGAAATAAGTCAGGTGGGGAAAGACAAGTATCAAATGATTTCACTCATCTGTGGAGTATAAGAACAAAGCAAAAACTGAAGGAACAAAACAGCAGCAGACTCACAGAACCCAATAATGGACTAACAGTTACCAAAGGCAAGGGGACTGGAAAAGATGGGTGGGAAGGGAGGGATAAGGGGGAAAATGGGGTATTACGATTAGCACACATATTCTAGCAGGGCGGGGGATACGAGGAAGGCAGTATAACATGGAGAAGACAATTCTGTGGCATCTTGCTACACTGATGGACAGTGACTGTAATGGGGTTATGTGGTGGGGACTTGATAATGGGAGTCTAGTAAGTATAATATTGCTCATGTAATTGTACATTAATAATAGCAAAATAGTATATATATATATAATATAAATTATTTTTGAATATTTTCACATTTTATCTACAAATAATAATTGGTGCTTAGCCTTAAGAGTCATGTGAGACCTGAATAAAATAATTATATTAATAGTTTATCTGTAATTGTTACTAAGCTTTCTTCTTTAATAGGTCTTCTCAATTTACAGTTTCTAATGGAGTTTCTGTTTCCTCTTTCTCTTTCCTCAAGTCTCTTCACGTTTTTTTCCTGCTTGTTCTCCCACTTCGCCCCCTTTCTCTCATTTATTAAGTCGATTTATATCATCATATCCATTTCATTGTCTGAAAATATAAACACAGTTGCCCCCAATGGTAGGTTGAGGGAAAGGAGGAAGGGAGACAAAAGTGAAGAGAGGAAACTAAAAAAAGTTTTGAGCACAGAAAAGAGGTAAGTTATATTTTCCCAGTCTCCATCACAAATCATTAGTCTCATACTCCAAACTACCTACCAAATGAAGTGGAAGGCTCCTCTCGAAGGGAACACCCATCAAGAAAAATAAAAGAAAGCCACCGTGTTTTCTTCCTCTGATTATGTAGCCATTTATATAAGTTTAAAGTTTTTCTGCTTTCGCATGTGATTTGTATACATGTCTACGATTTAAATATAGATGGGAATTGTATCAGCATTTATGATTTCTAGACCATCTAACATGTTTGGGGTACTAAATACGTATTTTATTGCCTTTTGTTCTCTTCAATGATAATTACATGACATGAGCTAATATCAGTCTGTGAAAATAAGGAGTGAGATGATAAACTTTTAGTTTAATCTGCATGTTAAATCCGAGTTTTTCGTTCTCATTTTTCTGCTATAAAATCATGTAGTTTTTACTTGTAGAATTTATTGTCTCAAGCGGAGTAGCAAATAGTATAGTTACTAAATATGGAACATTTCAGTCTTTAAACAAAGTAGTCACTGGGTCACAGAGTACATACATTTCCAAAGTTGTTAAGATAAATAAAATATCTTGTTCCTCAGCACTAACAAAAATATGGTAAGAAGAGTACTGCAATCTAGACCTCTGAAAATTAAAGGACTTGGAGTTTGGGGTCCTATTTCTGGAGATAGCTTGCTTTCTATCACCTGGAGATCCTCTTCCCCTTTTTTCACTTTAATTTCTTCCAACAAAAAATACCACGAAGACTAGTATAATCCATAAATTAATTATGGATCACAACATCTAAAGTATACAAGGTAATGTATGATTAAATGTTTTTGTAGGATAGAATCTTAGAAAAGATTCAGATCCATTTCAGCTTTTGGACTTAGAGGAAAGAAATTACAGAGAAAAGAGCTTCTGAAAACTGTAAGCAGCTGTGATTGCCAACAGAGAAAAAGTTTCTAACTCAATATGCCTAAACCAATGCAAATGAATGAATTTGTTACCTTACCTAATTTACTCACTTGAGAACTTTTTTTTCTCTTATTCTACTGTTAGTGAAATGAGAATAAGATGGTATTTAACCAGGGGACTAGACCATCCTAAACCTTTGCCTCCTTGCAAGATCTCCCAGAGAAATAAACATTCTATTATCCTGAGGCTTTGTCACCAAAAATCATTTTAGAAATAAAAGTAGGCTTAACATACTTGAAGGTTTTATTAGCCAAGATTAGTAGTGGATTGAGGCCTTCAATTAAAAATGGCTGGAGGGTGTCTTTACTTCCTTTGCTCTGTGTCTACAATGTAGAGGTCTTATTGCTATTAAATAAGTCCAATTGGCTATAAAAAAGAATAGGCAAGTAAGAGTTGAGTATTTGAAATAAGAACTAAGGAGTAAGAGTTTGTTCCAATTCCAATAGCAGGGCTGATCTTGATCATCTCAGCTTTCTCAATTGTTTATCACCAGCTGCTTGGAAGGATGGGTGTTTGCAGAAAAGGAGCGATTGCCTCAGTATCTAGAGTTGCCCACCCAGTCATATCAGATCAAGCAGGGCAGGTTCTGAATAGGAGCAAAACTGCATCAACTATGTGGCACAGAGCACAAAGTGAGAACACAAGAAGAGAGCTGTTAAGTCTTTTTTATGGAATCAAGTAAAAAGGGAGAGAAGAGGCAAGAAAAGATACTTTGTTGAAACCTTCTTTCATGAGTAAGGCCAGAGCCTTCTATCTGTGAAGGAAGATCCCCAGACCTGATGCCCAAGAGTATGTACCACACCCTTGGCGCTAATGACCGTAAAGGCTTCTCACTCCTGACCACACACTATCATTTTGCCAGCAGCTTGGACAGTGGGAGGGAAACTGAGTTTTTCTTCCATCAGTAGTTATCACTGTTCATGAGAGTCTCAAATACTTGAAGTCTGTAAATTCTTGAACAATTTTATTAAGGTATAATGTGACATCTATAAATTCTTTAGTACTGTTTTTTATTATTTTCTGCTGAAGAGATTAATTTGTGCTGGTTGGGTGAAAACTGGCTAGTATTAAAGCATACAAATAAGAAATAAAGTGATTAAACAGTCTTTTAACTGAATAGTAACTCGAGGCTATTGGGCAGATCTTAACTCATCCTATTTTCAAATGTCATTAGCTACCATAGTTCTTGTCTTCAGATTCTTTTCTACCTGAACTCAGTCATGCAAATGGCAACATAACACAGGTAGGTTATTATAACGCCCACTCTGATCCCTTCATTGTTCCTTAAAACTGTCAGGTTCCCTCCTAGAATATCTGATGGTATCAGCTGTTTAAAGGACACTGTACATACTCCCTGGTATAAAGGTAATGGAAAGTTCAAATTTATGCCCTGAAATGCTTTATAAATCATAAAGGCAGTGAAGTAGATTATTTAAAGTCTCTACAATAATACAGACACATTATTATAGAATAATAAAAAGTGCATTGAGCTAATTATATTTGAGTAGTTTGGAGGGTCTTGCTTTATGACATTACATATCTGAGAAAAAGCATTGTGGAAAGAGATTTCAGAAGCATTTAATTTTAAACTTTAAAAAAATTAAAGAACAGCATACATACAGAAACATACTCTGCCCACTTCTGTGTGGTTTAAGTTTCCATGAGGGAAGTCCAGGTAATGAAAGAATCTCCCCATTTTCAATTAGATGAGCACACCTAAAAACCTACTCTGTTAGCTACATAATTTTGATATTCTCCCCTTGGGGATTTTGCTTTTGTTATAAGATGTCATTGTCTAACTTTTAGCCTTATTATAATAAACAAAAAGCAAAAAACAAATCTAATTCTTGGGTTACTTTACCAGTGTCATCAGCAAATATACATAGGCATTCATTTCTTTTTTTTTAACTTTTTTTTATATTAAGGTATTATTGATATACACTCTTATGAAGGTTTCATATGAAAAAACAATGTGGCTACTACATTCACCCACATTATCAAGTCCCCACTCATACCCCAATGCAGTCATCGTCCATCAGTGTAGCAAGATGCCACAGATTCACTGTTTTCATAGCCATTCATTTCTATATTACATATTCAGTTTGCCACAAATTGATGTGCCTCATTAAATCACAATCATA